>JANAVB010032585.1:0-32930 GCA_029216955.1 Iris pallida
CTTCTTTAGTTCTTCTTTTTCTTGAACTATGATCTAATCATTTTCTTTTTCTCTTGTAGGCGTCAGGAGAAGGGGACTCTCCAGAGTCGGCTGCTGCCTCTACGGTCGACCCAGCTCTAACTACTCTAATTAGAGATATGAGTGCCGAGATTCTTACCGTCGGGATTCTTTCAACGACGGCTGAGGTTCGTCCAGTCGTTGACGTCCCAACCCAGGGCTACGTGGGCTTTGCTGAACCCGTCCCCGACTGCTGAATTTTAGCCGGATGATGCTGATCCAGTTGTACCTCCTTCCGAGGCGGCTGGGGCAGAGGAACCAGCTGTATTCGGCTCGGATGTCGCTGGTGAAGAGGCTACGGCGACCGTGAGCGAACCTCAGCCTCAACAACTCTCTCCTGGTAAGATATGTCATGTCTTGACTAGTGAGGAGGTTCATTTACTCTATCATCACATCCTTCGGGTTAAGCTGATTGATGGTTGCTTCGGACATACAGGTCCTGCTCCTTCACTGCTAACCACGGACATTATCGGGGGAGAGTTCGCCAGAGGGGATCTGGTGGAAGAGAGTGTGCCTCCTCCCCTTCCAACTTATATTGAGGGACCTCCTGCTGAATTGAGTTCGGGAGAGAGCAGACGACGGAACGGCCGGGACGGGGAGAAGTGGTCCCTGCACCCTCCTCTGTTCATGTGGATCTGGAGGTCGACCTTTCCTCCCTGCCGAGTCTCCAGATCCTTCGGGTTGCGGAGGAGGAATTGGCCCCTATTCAAGCGTCTTTTCGCTCGAAACTTGTTTCCCTTGTGGCAGGGGCATCAAGTTCTGGTGCATCTTCTTCGACACTGCCAGCTACTCTTCCTTTGATGTCGTCTTCTTCAGAAGTCATGGATGAATCGTCAAAGGATGTGGTTGACAGTTCTACCGCCACCTGAAGCAAGGGGTTGAGGCTGCCGTGGAGAGGGGGACATCTTTTGTCTTGGCCCGTCAATGCGCCCGTGGCCAAATTGAACTCCTTAGAACCCTCCACGGTAGGGCAGGAATAGTTGAGCTGTTGGAGCCCAAATTGCTAGAGGCTGATCAGCTTGTGGCCCAGTTTCAAGTACTGTGGCAAGTTGATCTGTCTTCAGCAATAGATCAGGAGCGTGCCATCCTTATAACTGCCATGGAGAAGGTAAGGGTTGCTCGGAATACGTCCAAGCCGATTATAATGAAGGACCTCCACAATCTGTCTCTGCAGTACGATCAGTTGAGCCGCAGAGGAGAGGATTACATTACTCGGGAAGAGGCCGCCTCCCGTGGGATAATTGATACGAGAAAGCAGATCCTCGAGCTTTAGAAGAAAATGACTTTCTTAGAATCTGAGCTCGAGGCCGCCCACACGGGGAAGGAGCTAATTATTCGGGATGCCGAAAAGGTCACCCGTACTTCTACTGGCTTGGAGCGTGCTCTGAAGAGGCTTGAAGACGGCTGGCAGGCATACGCGCATATGGAGGATGCGGAGAGGTCGACCCAGGAGGCCGAGCGCCGGGCCAAGCGGCGGTTTTGAGCGGTCGACGGCCCTGCTGAAGGAACGTCTTAGAGAATTATGTGTCGCCGAACCATAGTCGGCCTTTTTTTCCTTTCTTTCTTTGTTGTTTATCTTCATTTTAATAGGGACACGGTCCCCGAACATGTAGTACTTTTGTTTCTTTCAATAAATGACTATATTTACATTATTCATCATCTATTATGCTTGTACCGTATTTTTGGTATTTATGATATTTGCCCCCACTTGGGGACTTTTTGTGGGCCTATTATCCTTAGTATACCTTAGCTTTAGGTATGGATAATAAGTTTGGTAGAGATACCTAGAACGACTCCGTGGTGAGACATAGAAGTTCTTGGTATTGGGCGAAAGAATGCCATGGAACAGCTGGGCTCCAAAGGCATATGATAATGAGAAAAGAGGCGCATGTACTAGGGGACCCAGTACAACATTTGTGGTTAACTGTGGACATTTGTGGTCAACTGTGGACATTTGTGGTCAACTGTGGACATTTGTGGGCCTATTATCCTTGGCGTACCCTGGTTTTGGGTACGGATAATAAGTCGAGAGAAAACCAACATACTTACTCAGAGGTAATGAGGACGTGGTAAATATGAGGGTTTCTTCAATGGAGTCTTCCTACTCAGAAGTAGTGAGGACGTGGCAGGAGCGGACACCATGAAGGGTACATAGAACAACTCAGAGGTAATATGGACATGGAAGTTCTAGGTGAGGGTGGTTTGTTTTTGATGAAAGTGAAACAACTCAGAGGTGACATCGACGTGGTTGTTTCGGGAAATTTGTGGATCTATTACCCTTTTTATGCATTGAAAGTACGGATAATAGATCATGAGGAAGATGCTCTTTTTAGGAAGAAAGTTCAGAGGTATGATCATACATGACTTACTACCCAGAATATGTGATATAGATTCATTTGGGATGACCAGAGTGTAAGTTCAGCGGTACCTGAGGGCACATAACTTAACAGTCCGGTTGGTTTGGAGGATGTCATTTAGACATAACACTTCTTTAGGAACTTGTTGTTGACAGGCATCATGAGCAAGTCTCTGTTTTGTTTTGAGAGGCGGTAAGCACCATTGGAGAATACAGCTTCAATGATGAATGGGCCTTCCCACTTTGGCTGGAATTTGTCGGCGGTTTTGTGAGTCATAACCATCGACCTCCGAACTGCCAAAACAAGATCGCCCACTTGGAATGTTCTGAGTTTAACCTTCTTGTTGAAAGCTCCCGAGATGCGTGCTTGATACATCTCGATACGTTGTTGAGCTAATAGGCGCTTCTCATCTAAGGCCTCCAACTCTTGTAATCGGCGACGGTAATTATCATCCGTCGTCAATCGATAGGTGAGGGCGACACGGAGCGATGGGATTTGAGCCTCCAGTGGGAGAACTGCCTCACTCCCATACACTAGAGAGAATGGTGTATTCCCGGTGGCCGTCCGGACTGTAGTACGGTACGTCCATAAGCATTCACCAAGCTTTTCATTCCAGTCGCATTTGTTGGAAGACACAAACTTCTTGAGTAGCTTGATTATAGTTTTGTTGAATGCTTCTGCCAACCCATTCCCCGCCGGATTGTACGGTGTTGAAGCAACATTTTGGATTCGGTGTTTGTCGCAAAACCGATAAAAGGCGTGGCTTGTGAACTGCGGACCATTGTCGTGGATGATCCTTCGAGGCAGTCCGAAGCGATAGATGACGTGATACTTGAGGAAGCTGATCATATTTGATGTCCTTACCTCTGTAAGCGGGACAGCTTTATTCCATTTGGAGAAGTAATCTGTAATTGCCAGTATGAAGCGATGCCCTCTGGATGAAGGTTGGCTGATAGGACCAATGATATCCATCCCCCATGCCTCAAATGGCCAGGATGCCACCGTTTGGTGTAGGAATTCAGATGGTTGGTGTATGAAATCTACATGGTCTTGACAAGCTTTACACTTTCTTGCGTAGTCTATTGCATCTGCCACCATCGTAGGCCAGTAGTAGCCCATCCGGTGAAGGCGATCTTGCAATTTTGATCCAGGCTGATGGGCCCCGCAGACGCCGTCATGTGCTTTATGTACAGCTTCTTTGGCTTCTATATTGGACAGACACCAAAACAGTAATCCATCGTATGACCGCCGATACAGCATCTTTGTTTCTGTATCGTAGAAGAATCTGAGAGAACGTCTTCTAAGAGGTGGTTTCATTCGGGTTCTCCGACAAGATGCTATAAACTGCAAAGTCGATAAATGGGAGCCTCCAATCTTGTGTCTCGTCGACCGTCAGGGCAGAATAGCTCTCAGCAAATTGGACGTTGTTCTTGGGACAGACCAACTCATGGCCTATTATGTCCACCAAATGATGAGTATATCTTGGGACCGCCAGGGAAGCGGCCAGTCCTGCTAAGGCGTCGGCTTCAATGTTTCGGAGTCTCGGAACATATTCTATAAAGAACCCTTTCAGAGACGTAATGATGGCGATCGCTACCTGATGATAGGGGATCATGTCTTCATGACGAACTTCATATGAACCCCAGATCTGATTGATGATTAACTGTGAATCGCCAAATGCCTTTAGGTACGCTACTTCCTGTTCTTTTACAACTCGGAGACCGATAACTAAGGCATTGTACTCGACTACGTTGTTTGAGCAGGGTTCTGTAAGAGAATATGCCCGGTTGATCACCAAGCCAGAGGAAGAAATCAGTACCACTCCGTCCCCAACGATAATGTTGCCCTTGGGCCCGGTTCTTGAAGCACCGTCGAACAACATTTGCTAGACGGAATCATGAGAAGCCATGTTTGAATTGGCGACCTCGTCTGGAATCTCTTCATATATTCTGGTTGACTCCAACTTGGATGGGCTGCTAAAAAGTACGCCAGAGCTTGACCTTTAACAGCCTTTTGCGAAATGAAGATCATGTCGTAGGAAGACAATAATATCGTCCAAGTAGCGAGGCGAGAGCTGAGTGCACCCGGCTTGGTCATGAGGACCCTGAGGGGGTTAACTCTTGATATGACATGGATGGTTTGTCCTGTAACATAGTATCGCGTCTTCTGGATAGCGAACACTAGAGCAAGAAATTCCTTCTCCACGACGGTGTATCTATGCTCAGGCCCAATCATCATTCGGCTGAGATAATAGATGGCTTGTTCATGCCCCGTGTTGTTATTTTGTGCTAGTAGAGCATCGAGGGAATGCTCCATCGCTCGTACATAAAGCAAGAACGGCTTTCCAGCAACCGGGGCCATCAGAACTGGAGGATTTGACAGATATTCTTTGATGTTGTCGAACGCGCATTGGCACTCTTCATCCCATACGAATGAGATGCCCTTCTTCATGAGGTGGGTGAATAGTTGACATCGTCCGGAGTGGTTAGAGATAAACCTCCTAATGTAAGCTAGCCTCCTTTGAAGGCCTCAGAGTTCACGGAGTTTTCTCGGGGGACCCATCTCCATGATTGCCTTCGTCTTCTCCGGATCTATATGAATTCCCTGGGCAGTAATGATAAAACCCAGGAATTTTCTACTAGATACGCCTAAAAAAGATTTGGTAGGATTCATCTTCAAGTTGTGCGCTTGCATCAGGTTGAATACCGTCCTCAGATCCTACAGATGGTCTCTCTTAGAGCGACTTTTGATAGCGATGTCATCAACATAACACTCCATGGTCTTACGTAGGTGATCTCTGAAGATGACACTCATGGCTCTTTGATATGTGGCGCCGACATTCTTTAAACCGAAGGGCATGACTATGTAACAGTACACGCCAATCGGTGTTCGGAATGATTTATACTTTTTGTCGTCAGAAAACATCTTGATTTGGATGTATCCTGAGAAGCCATCCATGAATGACATGCGCTCAAAGCCACATGTATTGTCGATCATGATGTCTGTGATGGGAAGAGGGAACTCATCTTTAGGACATGCTTCGTTTAGATTTCGAAAGTCGATGTAAATTCGAATCTTTCCATTCTTCTTGAGGACTGGTACTATGTTGGCGACCCAGTCTGGATGTTGCTCCTCCAGAATGAAGTCGCTGGCTATCAATTTGTTGACCTTAATTCGATAGAATTCATGATGTCCAGACGAAAACGTCTTTGCTGTTGCTTGACCGATTTTGCGTCTGGATGAATGTTGAGTTTATGAAGTACAACCTCGGGGTTTAGCCCTGGCATGTCTTCATAGCTTCGGGCGAACACGTCAATGTACTCTCTGACGAGTTGCAAAAGTGCCTTCCGCTCTTCGTCTGTCAGGGTTTTGCTGACGAAGATTGGCTTTGGAGAGGACTCATCGCCGAGGTCAACTTGCATAACCTCGTCTTAAGTGGGAGCTTCACGGAGTTCGAAGCATTTCTTCCATTGTGCATCTAGTTGCTGGACCCAAGGTTCTAACTCGAGAAGGTCGGGTACGTCTTCGTCTTCTTTATAGGCGTCAGCAAATGCCATATTGACGGACAAAGCTTGCCTGAATACGTCCCCGATGCTGACATCCGAATCAGAAGTTGGTGATCCGGTTGAATGTAAATACCAGTCACATTCCTCATCTGAGCTTTCAGGGGTCGTTGTAGGTGTAACATAACCTAGCCCTCGTCTGGTCTTATTGTAGTAATCCCGTGGTTTCCCAGCCGGGACTGGCAACTGTAAGGGTAACCGTCGACCAATGTTGTAGTTTAAGCCTGACGTAGTCTCCAGATCATACCCCTATTTTTGCATGAGATTACTTGGATCGGGAGCTATGCAGATAGAGGGGCAGTCTTCCGGTGTCGGGATCGAGATCAACTTCTTCTATCCTGAAGGGCTGTGGATCATTCTTCCGACCGAAGATGATTGGATGATCGTTTCCCTCGACTATGAAGCAAGCGTCTTCCACGGAAGTAAGTTGGTTTGCGGTATAGACATTTGTCACTTGTGTGTGTAGGTGGGTGCCTATACCGTGTTCCATAGCATACGTTGTACAAAGCTTATTAAGCTTGAGGTAGTTCAAAGATAGCCCTTTAATGATGAAGTAAGGTATCTTTTTCGGTGGAATTACATTATCTGCGGATGGAACATCAGTGTAAGCAGCCACATACTTGGCCAACTCTAACTCTTCTTCGGCCACCCCTTGTGTTAATGAAGACTGGAAGGATGACCTAGGCAGCTTAATCATCAGGGGCTCCACTGGTGGTGCTGAACGTGGAGTCGTTGGCGCACTAGCGACCCCCCAGTTTGGTGCTCGGTACTGGACGGAGAGTTGTTGGCTTTCTAGCAGTTCCCGGCTTAGCGCTCGGCTGTCGACTCAATCTGGAAAGACGAATCCTCGTTGGCTTCACAGAAGGATTGGACTCTTCTGTTTGTTATTGACCGGCTCTAGGCAGTCTGATTGTCAGCAGCTCCGTAGTGGGTCTTGGCCCTTGGCCAGACCTTGGCAGTCGGATTGTCATCTGCTTCTTTTGTGCAGTGAGCACCGGGAGACCAGTTGCTTCTCTACACAGAGTGGCTATCAGAGGTGCAGTCCTTCCTGGTTTGCGGGGTTAGAGATGGATTCTTAAGGGTTCCTCAGGCCCTATAATGGCCACCGTCTGCTCTTGAACATCCTCGTTGATCAGGTGCCTGTTGGATTTCTCGTACAAGCAAGAATCTGAATAATAGGATTCGACCCCTTTAAAGGGATCAGTGTCGGCAAATTCCGTTCTCACGAAGCCGTGCTTGTGACGAACTTGAAGTACTGGTGCAATATGGAGGGCACGATCATGTAATCATGTATCCACGGATGTCCCAGAAGAATATTATAGGAGGTGTCTGCGTCGATGACATAGCAGGTTACTTCCGACTGAAGGTCGCCAATTTGGCACTTCAGGCGAATCTTTCTAATGGGATAGCTTCTTCCGAAATTGAAACCGCTGATGGCGATGCTGGTAGGAGTTAGCTAATGCATAGGGATGCGTAGGAGGTGGAGCAAGCTCTTCGGAATAATACTTATCGAAGAACCGGGATCAATATACATCCGATCCACCTTGACGTCGCCGATATATCCAGTATAATACAGAGGGCGATCATGTAGGTTGGTTTTAATAAGCATGTCCTGCGGAGTGAACACAATGTTGGGCATGGCTCATGTGCAAGCGCTGTCCTGGAGATCCGCATGCGAGCTCTCCCTAGTAAGATTGACCTGAGCCAGATATGTGTCGACATTCTGGAGTGCCACGCTCAGTACGATGCGAATATCTTTGGAGAGTCTCAGGAGCTCATACAATGACAAGTTGGCCGGTGTGTTGGCCAATTGTGCCAAAATATCAAAATTGTAGGGCTTCTCCAGCCCGTGAGGAGTGTCTTTCTGGAGCGGCTTGTCAAAGCGGGTCTCCTTTGGCTTGGGCTTATCGGCCGACGGAGGCTGAGAAGGTCCTGGGGCATCAGCAGTGGTCGGCTGACGTTCTTCAGCCGAGTTACCCGACGCTGGTTGAGTTTGGGCACCAGACCGGGTAACGACGGCTGTCGCTTCTTCAACGTCGGTCGAGATTGTACGACAGGACTTAACTTTCCTGTCCTTCTTCTTTCCAGTAGAGGGTGATGCTGGCTGTGTTACTTCAGATACTAAGTCCAGGTGGACCCACATGATCTCCCCTCATGATGTGGTGAGGGGTACCAGTCCAGCAGCCTGGTCTGGGGGAGGTGGAAGATTAGCGACCTCCATTTTTGCCCGGGAGACGGGTACTATGCCGTCTTGTGTCCTCGTCAGCAGAAAGCTGCCGAATTGGATCGACACCATGTTGGCGGTGACCGTTACCTCCTCGAAATCAATGGCCAGGGCCTTCGAGTCGATGAGGTTCTGGATGTACCGCTTCAATTGGAAGCAGTCTTGCGTAGCGTGGTAGACGTAGAGATGGTAGTGACAGTACTTGGGGCTCTCCATCTCTGCAGGTCGAGGTTCACGCCTTAGCGGAGGGAGCTAAATTCTGTCTCCTTGTAAGAGTATGTCAAATATTGGCTTGACATGACTATCCTCGAAGGAGTAAGTCATCTACGGCCATTGCTTTTCTGCCTATTTTGGTTCAGGCTTCGGGGCTGTATCGGCCACCAAAGCCTGTTTGCCCTTGTTGTCTCGGTTGTTGGAGGAATTATCGCCTATGTTGTTGTTGGCATTAGGGCGTTTGCCCTTGTCGTCTCCCTCCGAGATATACAATCCCAGTTGGCGAGCTTTCTTCAACTTGTCTTCTGCGCTAGTGGCGCTGATGATGAAAGTCTTTCAGTCCTTTAATTGACTTTCGCCCATCCAGAGGCTGATTGTGGGGAGCAGCCTCTTTTGCCAAATTTTAATTAAGGAAGAGTCCGGGTTACCGGAGGGCAGCTTCATCGCAGTTTGGCAAAACCGCTCAATGTAGTTCCTTGTTAGCTCATTCTCACCTTGAACAACGTCCATGAGGGTTGACATTGTCACATCCTGTCCTACCTCATAAAACCTCTCCAAGAACATACGCTTGAAGCCGACGAAGGAATGGATACAGTTGTCTGGCAAGTTGCGGTACCAGTCGAATACGACCCCTTCTAGTTACCTAATGAACAACCGCATAAGGATAGCGTCGTCATGTGACAGATAATATGTTGTGACCTCAAAGTAGGTCACGTATCGGCTAGCAGAGGTCTTGCCATCATATGGATTAATGTTGAATGGCTTGTACCATGGAGGGAAGGGGACATCTCTCCATGCTGCGGGATACGGCTGCCGTATCCTGAGGTCTTGAGAGTTTTCTCGGGCGTTAAACATTGCCCGAAGCTCTTGGACCTCTCTTCTTGCCTCCCTAGCCTCGTCTGCAGTAGTGGGAGCCGACATTCCAGGTGGATTGTCGTCTGGGGTCGGTGCAGTTGTGTTTGAGTCTGCATTGACGGCGGGACCCAAGCTTGTCGGGCCAGGCATCCTTCCTTGGAGAGTCGGCAGGGCTGCCTTAATCTCGTCTACTGATTTGACCAAGGTATAAAGTTTGGCCTCAAGAGTGTCAAGGCGCTGTCGGTCGCTGGGACCGTCCTTGTCATTCTCAGTCATAAATACTGTTCTCATACGGAAAACAGTGGAAGGAACAGTGGAGGATGTACTCTCCGAATTATACCACCGAATGGAGAAGTCGTCGGGATATGTAGGAATGTTCTCCTCCGGTTCGGACTCGGAGGAAGTGCTACCTCCTGCATAGGAGGTTGCTTTATCTTGTCACCCATAGATGTTTCCAGGGGCGTCTGGTTCTGTTGCATCTGTGGGGGGAACTGTCTCCCGTGGTTGATCTTCTTAGAACACCGGATTATCGTGGATGTTTCGGGGAGTGCTACCCCCAGCTTCGGCTACCCCCAGAGATATAGATGACGAATCTCCAAGTGTTGAAGATTTTGTCTTAGAGCGGGTGCCCTAATAAACTCCTCCTGTAGTGGTTGTGGACAACCGCCTTGATGCAAGTTTCCTGGCCGTGCCGACTGAGATCGTCGGACTGGAGATATTTATTTTCTTCTTGCCGGCAGGGATCTTTCGGACAGAATTGCAGGAGGCGATAAGAAGTGCCTCATCTTTCGAGCTTTGCTGCAGGACCGATCCTGGTTGTTGCAGTCATCGGAAGACGGACTGCCGGTCCTCTTGGACTGCTGTTTTGTTGCAGCAGCAGTTGACAATGACTTGAGTGCAGTGATGTCCATGGAAGGACTCTCTGTACACCAAGTTTTCTTCTCTTTCCTTGCGCTTGTGAAGGATCACATCGTGCAAGTCAAGTGTATCTTGAGCAACCTTTACACTCGTTTTGTGGGCTCGGGAGTCTCGAGCACATGAGTGCGTTGGTATTATGTTTGCTCCCTGATACGGGGAGTCTTGGGAACCACTCTGTCCGTTTGTCGCCGGAGGCTGGACACAGTCGGTTCTGTACAACTTTCCATCAGAGGCCCGCATAACAGTAAGCGGAGCTCTCTGATGGTCAGAGGTTGGGACAGCTGACTGAGCACGGGACGACGAGCCCGCGCTACCCTAGACTTCTTCACTCTAGCATCCAAGGGCGCATAGTAGAAAGAGTCCAAATTGTGCCGCACAAAGTCTGGCACATCCTTATAGGACCATCTGAGGTCAGGACCGCACGAGAGGCTATCGAAGACTGAACCCGAGCCGCATGGAGCAGATGGTCTGCGGCTGGGATTGGTGCCCGCATAGGTTGTCTGCATGCGGCAAGCGTTTGTGGCCGCAAAAGCAGTCTGCATGCGGCTGGCATTTATGGCCGCTTGAGCAGTTTGTACGCGGCTGGAAGCTGTGGCCGCATGAACCTTCTGTATGCTGCTGGAAGTCGTGGCCGCATGAGCCTCCTCTATGAGGCAGGAAGTACAATTGATTATCAAAGAACAGAACAATTTTATGGGAGAACTGAACTTTAATTCACAATACAAACTCGCTCGTACAAAGAGAGCCTAGGAACAAAACCTAGGAAAAGCAATCTAAGTACAATTGTTTAGTTTTTGATTCTGGGGGTGACGGTAGAGGCTCGGGAAAGTGATATCAACTCTGCCTTACTCCTTGGATGATCGGACGCAACCTTGGCTCCGGCGAAGAAAAGCTCTCTCTCTCTCTCTGCTCGGATTGCTCTGGGTCTTTGTGTCTCACTATGTGTGTGTGACTCTCTGTGCCCACGCAAAGAAATAATCCTATGCTATTTATAGGAATTTGTGCTGAGTGGGGTGTGGTCACATCCTTATAACTGCGCCTTAAAAAGTGGGCGGTTGGGGATTGGTTAAGATTAACCTTTATCTGTCTGTTGGAAATTAATCTGGGCCGTTGTGTTGGTTGCAATAAATCTGCATCATTATGATTTGTTGGTTGTGAAAGTCCCAAATTGTTGTCTTGCATGCATCAACCATTTATGAGAGGTTCTTTATGAGATGAGGGTCGTGCAACTACTCGAGCTCACTCAAGATCAAGGCTGGTTTCTTCAAACAGGTATGTCATTCATGTAGAGCTTAGGGCCATTTGCACTTAAGGTTAGATACGGTTCTTGAATATAGAGAGTATCTAGGTTGTTATGTAATTATTTATTTTAAATTAGATTTATGAGATAATTCTCAGGTCCCTGATTAAATGAAGAAACTAAATCTGAACCATTAGAAAAAGCCTTGTGGCTTTAATCTACAAAATTGTTCTAAACAGGTTTTAAACCAACGTGAGCCTCTCCTGGGTTGGTTTTTCTGTTTAAACAACTTTGTTATCATCAACATAAGCAAACAAGTTCGGTTTTGCCAAACAACTATGTTGTTATCAACTCTATTGTTAAACAACTTTGTTGTTTTGCTAAATCGTTTTTATTATCTAAACAGTTATTTTGTTCAAACAGATTTTGTTTTGACTGAGTATATAAATAGAGCTAAACCTTGAGGTTTGATACACACGGTTCTTCTTTAAAAACTCATAGTGGCTATTCGAAGAATCTGTGCAGTCTTTTTTCATCATACGTTCATATTGTATTGGTGTTGCGCCTGATCCCGCGGAGAACCAGAAGGAGGACCAGACTGCTTTCTCAAGAGCTTGTGGACTCGAGTTTGAGAGATGGGGTTGGTATGGTTGTAGGTGGCTTGCTTATCTTTGTAAGTGTTACATCTTTGAACTTCTTTTGATTATAGTGGATTGTTTTGTTGAGGTTTCAGCCGGGACATAAAGGTCTACGGTTCCTCGTTAAAATTATTGTTTTGTGCTTTGTGTTTGTTTCACCTTTTGTTATGTTTGCCTAATTGCTTCTATATTCATAAATGTTTTAGTTTGTCTATTGTTGAATCTTGTGTATCTACTCTTTTTGAGTACGGGTGATTTTCAACTGGTATCAGAGCCCACCTCTACGCACTGAGAGATCCGTTGATACACTTTTTTAACAATGTCGTCAAGCAATTATGAGGGTTGGTTAAGTGGAAATAAGATTCCACCATTAACTGGAAAGAACTATCCTCAATGGAAAGTTCGAATGAGAATCTATCTTATGGCTCTTGGGTCGGATGTTTGGAATCTTATTGAAAGCAATTGGGTTGAGCCAATTAAAATTACTGCAGCTACTGCTACTGAGACTGAAAAAAGGGAAATTAAACCTAGAGATGAATATACGGCTGATGAAAAGTTATCGGCTAGCAACAATTTACGAGGCTTAAATGCTATATTTACAGCGCTAGACAATAATGAGGCGAATAGAATCAGTACCTGCACCACGTCTCATGATGCTTGGGAAGCCATTAGACTCGCCTATGAAGGTGATGAACAAGTCAAAGAACAACAATTACAAGCCATTCAAACTGAATTCGAAGATAGTCGTATGCATGAACACGAAACATTTGATGACTACTATCTTAAACTTTCAACAATTATAAATAAAGCAGCTGCTATTGGGTATTCCTATGAAGACGTGTATGTTGTAAGGAAAATACTTAGAACTTGGCCTAAAAGGTTTTACTCTAAAAAGGACGCAATCATGGAAGCTCAAACATTCAAAAATGTCTGTTGCTACACTCGTTAGTAAACTAAGAGCCTATGAAGTCTCTTTAGAGATTGCACAACGAGATGAACCTAAGAAGAACAAATCCGTTGCGTTTTCTAGCAAAACACATTCAAAGGCTTACTTTGATGTTTTTGATTGCCATGTTGATGAACACGATTTAAATTCCATAAATGAACACTTAGCCTTTTTAGGGGTGAACATGAAAAAATGGATAAACAAGAGAAACAAATTTGCTCCTTATAATAATGTTTCATCTACTGTTCGGTCCGATAATAATGACAAATCTATGAGTAACACATATACTGCACCTAAGCCCAAATCAAAGTCTGATATGTTTAATCTTGAGTGCTTTAAATGTAAAGGCATCGGTCACATAGCTAAAGATTGTCCCAGTAAGAACAAACCTAAGGTGGTCATGGCGTATTTCTCATTTTCCTCATGGGAGACTGAGTACGAGTCAGAAGATGATGAGGATGTCCCTAGTGAAGAATTTGCTAACTTTGTTTGTTTGATGGCTAAATCTACTTCAAGCATATGCTCTTATGATTCTGTTATGGATCCCGTAGATTGGGAATCTCTGTACCTTATTGAATCTGCCAAAAATGATAATCTTGGACTAACTATGATTACTTTATGATCTGAGATTGACACTCTTAATAAATCTATAATAGCTGGGTTGAATGATATGACTACTTTAGAACGTGATTTTAAGACAGAAAAGGAAATGTTGATTAAAAAGAATGCTGGAATACAAGCTGAACTAAATTCTCTGTATGAAGTCCACCAAAGCACCTTGAATGAACTTGTGTCAACCAAGAAAGCTTTGGAGGACTCTAAAAAACAATTTAGATCTTTTAATACCAGTTCATTAAAACTCGACCACATGATTACTGTTGGAAAACAAACTAAGGACACAAGGGGTCTTGGTTACACTGGACCCACAACTACTAGTGGGGACCCTAATATAACTAAGTTTGTTAAACCAATAGAGCTCCAAGAAAACCTTCCAGTAGATTCTTACACTCACAAAGAAAAACACACTCCTTATTACCTGAACAAATCAAATAAGTCCATGCCTCACAGATATAAGAGAATTCCAGTCTGCTACTCTTGTGGAAAGAGAGGTCATACATTTCATAACTGCTGGTATGAATCTTATTACTCTAATGGTTTTAATTTCTGTGGAAATTTTGATTATTCACATTCCAAAACCTTTGTTCCGTACAGGTTCAGCGAGAACATTCAGAAAGCAAAGGAAACAAAGAAGGCTAGCAATTACGTTGAATCAAAAATTGCTTCAAAACAAATCTGGGTAAGGAAAGATGTAGTAAATGCTCTTGAAACGTTGTCTGAAAATGACATGATTGCCTTATCTTCTATTTTAAACAACTCGAGAGCTGTTTGCCATGTAGCAAGTGTTTGTTTTAATGCAACCTACGATGCTACTGTCTGGTACAGGGACAGTGGTTGTTCACATCACATGGCTGGAAATAAAGAATACTTAACAGATTACACTTCGTATTCTGGGGGTTTCGTGTCATTCGGGGATGGAAAGAAGAGTAATATTGTTGGGAGAGGCACACTAATAAAGAATGGGATACCGACAATTCATGATGTTTATCATGTTGTTGGATGTAAAGTAAATTTGTTAAGTGTCAGTCAAATTTGTGGTCAGTTTTTAGATGTAATCTTCAAACGTGACATATGTCGGGACATTGACAATAACGAAAACTCTGTCATGTATGGAAGGAGAGATTTTAGTAATGTGTACGTTATATTCTTAAGTCCTGTCGATCTCACTTGCCTATCTGCATGAAATAGTGATGCCAAACTGTGGCATCGACGATTAGGGCATTTGAATTATAAAACTCTTGATCTCATTTCCTCTAAGGAATTAGTTAGAGGCTTGCCTAGACTTGGACGGGTCAGAGATACTGTGTGTGGACCGTGTCAGGTAGGTAAACAAACTATAGCTCCTCACAAAAAATCTAATAACATTCCTTCCACTCAATAATTGGACTTAATTCATATGGATCTCATGACTAGTAGGACATTGAGTAGGCATGGTCGAAAATATATTCTAGTTTTAGTTGACGACTTTTCTAGATTCACTTGGACTGCTTTTCTTCGTGAAAAATCTGATACGTTTGAAGCATTTCGAGTTTGGAGTCTTAAAGTTCAAACTGAAAAGGATGTCTCTATTGTGAGAATTTGAAGTGACCATAGTGGAGAATTTGAGGATACAGGCCTTGATGAGTTCTGTGAAAATTATAGTATCCAACACCAATTCTCTGCTCCATATACCCCACAGTCCAATGGAGTGGTGGAACGAAAAAATCATACTATTCAAGAAATGGCACACGTTATGTTACATGAGATGGCTGTACCTAGGTATTTTTGGGAGGAAGCTGTTAGCACAGCCACCTACATCATTAATAGGGTGTACATTCGGCCTATGACAACCCATACTCCTTATGAACTTTGGTTCAATAGGAAGCCTAGCATAAAACACATGAGAGTGTTTGGGAGTCCCTGTTGGATCTATCGAGACAGAGATAGCCTGGGAAAGTTTGATTCTAGAGGTGAGGCCGGTCTATTTTTAGGATATTGCAATAATTAACGAGCCTATAAAGTTCTAAATAAACAAACTAGGGTGGTAGTTGAATCTATAAATGTTGTTGTGGATGATGCTCGTACAGCCTCAAGTATTGATGATGATGGCATTAGTTTTCCATTAGTTGAACAGGCGGATACTTCAAAGAAATCTACTGCTGCTAATAACAATGAGGTATCTAATATTCCTCATGATTTCGATCGGACCATACCTACACCTGATTCCGTTACTCCTCATGTTACTGACGAAGAAATGCACATTAATCACATAAACATTGAAGACAGACCTACTTGGTTAAAAAAAATCACTCATTAAAGGATATAATTGGAAATATTTCTGACTCAATACGCATACGATCACATGCAGCTGATTTTGTAAACTGTGTTTGCTATCTGTCTTCAGTTGAGCCCAAAAACATCAAGGAGGCCCTATTCAATGAGTTTTGGATTTCTGCCATGCAGGACGAATTAACTCAGTTCAGTCGACAAAATGTATGGACCTTAGTACCTCGGCCATCTCATACAAATGTTATTGGGACCAAATGGGTTTTCAAGAACAAAACTGACAGTGAGGGTAAAATTGTTAGAAATAAGGCTAGACTTGTTGCTCAAGGTTACACACAGGAAGAAGGAATAGATTTTGATGAAACATACGCCCCCACCGCTCGTATAGAATCCATAAGATTATTATTGTCTATTGCGTGTCACTTACACTTTAATCTGTTTCAGATGGACGTTAAAAGCGCTTTTCTAAATGGGTTGCTCAAAGAGGAAGTATATGTTGAGCAACCTAAGGGTTTTGAAGATCCACACCATGACAGCTATGTTTACAAATTAAACAAAGCTCTTTACGGATTGAAGCAAGCTCCACGAGCCTGGTATGAAAGATTAGCCATTTTTTTGACTAATAAGGGTTTTAAGCAGGGTAGTGTAGATAAGACTTTGTTCTATAAAAATTTTAACAAAGGCGTTCTGGTTGCTCAAATCTATGTGGATGATATAATTTTTGGTTCCACATCTCAATCTCAGGCTGATGAGTTTGCACAACTCATGTCTAGTGAGTTCGAAATGAGTATGGTTGGGGAGTTGACCATGTTTCTAGGATTGGGTATTCAACAGTTAGAAAAACAGCATTTTTATTTCTCAAACAAAGCATGCTAAGGGTTTGGTAGAGAAATTTGGGCTGAAGAATGCCACATTTGCTCGTACTCCTATGAGCACTTCAACTAGGCTATCTAAGGATGATTCGAGTAAGGATGTTGATCCTAAGTTGTATAGGAGTATGATTGGAAGCTTGCTCTATCTCTGTGCTAGTCATCCTGACCTTTCTTTTAGTGTGGGTGTGTGTGCACGTTTTAAGGCAAATCCAAAAGAAACACACTTATTGGCTGTAAAACGAGTGATTAAATATATTAGTGGTACTTTGAATTATGGATTGTGAAGAACAGATGACAACTCTAGAGGGGGGTGAATAGAGTTTATAACAATAATAGCCAATAAAAATTTAAACTCTTTTACAAGCTGAAAGTAATCAGAGTAAATGCGGAAATAAATAAGGAACAAGAAAGCATACGCAAACACAGCCGATTTTTAACCTGGTTTCCCTCGTGGAGGACTAGTCCAGGCCTGACAACTCTAGCTCAGGATTAAATACACTATTTGTGAAATAGTATTTACACCCCGTGCCTTTTCTTCAGAAGAGCACGTTAACTTCTTACAAAGATCGTAGTGACGATGCTTAGAATTTTCCAAGCGACTTCTTGAACTCTTGCACAAACTCCTAACTGAAAAGTACTGAGCACTTGAGGCTTAGGGAGCTTGTGGCTAGTAGATGAAGAAGGGTATGGCTTGTATAGAGATTTAGAGATAAGAGAAAAGAAGATTGGATGATTGAAAATTAGAGAATTCATGGCCTATTTATAGGATATCAGGTAGGCAGAATTCGGCCAGAATTCTGGTTGAATTTTCAAAATTTGGCCGTTGGACAACTTGCAACCAGCCAACCCTAAAAATTAGGGTACTGATTTTTAGGAGACAGAGTTCGGCCCAAACTCTGTGTGGAGGCAGAGTTCAGCCCAAACTCTGTCTCCAGAGCACAGAATGGGTCAATGGGTAAATTGGCTTATTTTGGTTTGTGTGGAGCTTTTAATTTTGGGGTATGGGTATAGGTTAAGTCTCAGATGCTCAGCACAGCTCAGTTTACATAAGTCTAGACTAAATAAAATTGTAAAATACAGACTCAAAGATATGTTGCATTACAGGAGCGAGCTGTCTTCTGGCTTGTACTTAATGTAGTCATCATGTGTCGTATTGAATTATCACAAGTATCATATAGTCAATTCTATCAATATTTGGTTGACTGTAATTTTGTGTCAACAATATCCCCCATATTGATAATTGACAAAATGATATTTGTATATTCAATAATCATACCTGGACACATTTAAGAGCAATGGCATAGCTCCCCCGTAATCAGTGCCGAGCTAGCAATAGTTCTCCCGTAAACATTGCTTTGGATCCTGTTGGCCTGATAAAAATATTCTCCCCAAAGCACAGATATAGATACAAAAGAATATAGAATATACCAAAATTTCTCCCCCTTTTGGCATTTAGCAAATAACCATAGACAATAAGAACAGGCAAGCACACCAAAGATAATAGATGAAACTGCATAGAAACTGATAAAACTACCAAATGTCTCAAGAGTCACAAATAATAATAAGTCTAATACAACCAAAGTGCATAAAAGCAACTATATCAACTAAAATCCAAAATGCATAAGACATAAACTATGATCCTCAGTAGCAGCAGCAAGTAGAATCCATATCCATCATCGAGCTCGTGAAGGCCCAGCGTCGTCTGATGGATCAGTGAAGGAACGACGAGGGTCCACAAAGGCCGCATCCGGATCCAAGTAGCGGATAACCCAAGGGTCATCGATACGATATCCATCGCAAGCATGGTCCCGCTCTATAGGAATAGGCATAGAAGGATGCCGGGACATGGAGTACCGAATATCATGCAGGGAGTTGCTAATGGCACTCATCTGCAAGGTAGTCCGGTAGTCAAGCTGAGTCCAGCAATCATCCTCTAAGGTGAATCGATTACGGAGCATAGTCTGGAGTGACTCAAGAGTGGCAGGAGGAGGAGGATCCTGTCCAAGAGGAGGTACGTCGGGCTCATCATCAGAGTGCTCAGACACCACTAGTGAGCCACGGCTGCCTGAAGCCGCCGTGCCTTAGATAGGAAGGCAGGGGCAGGTAAGAACTGGCACTCATCAAGGGGTACACGAAAGTACGAAAGGTCATAGAAAGATATAGTGCATAACCAAGGATCTTGGTTTCTTCCTAGAATTAATCATCCAGTCCATCATGGTACGTAAAAAATTAAATGGAACATGAAAGTGGAGGTGATACAAAGCCGAGATTTCAAAGTAGGTAACCTCATCAGTGGATCCTGCTTTGTACAGAAAGTGTTAAAAATAATCTGATGAAGTTCATAAAGTAGGGATTGAGATACTTGGCCAAAAGCTTGCGAGGACGTGTGTTAGGGGTACAAGTCGTCCTTAAAGCTTTCAAGGGAAGACCCATCGGGAAATTAAACGATCGAGCTTCAATAAGTTTTTTCCATGAGTTTGGCTCCGGAAGTTCAAGGTGTTCGGCCAAGTCGAAATCATCGAAAGAAATATTAATGCCTGCAACCCGTAAAAAGATATGTGTATCATCATGAGTTAGGTTGCAATAGAACATTTGTATAGCATTGCGATAAATAACCGAGTTGGTGGTGATAAGTTCATCAAGACAAAGATCATGAAAGAGTGAATCATATTGTGAAAATATAGTGAAATTGATAGGATGACCCGCAAACACCGGACGTGTCCGAAAATCACTAAACCATGCATTAGAAGCGTCAAGTGATACAGATATCCGGTCGTCATACATGTTGGGGTCGAGTGGACGAGGTGGGTTGAACAACGGATGGATAGGTAGTTGATTGGGTTGTTCAACGGGCGGTTCAACACGAGGAGGAGCATTCGAAGAGGACGCACCCTCGGTTCAAAGTCTCTTCCCCTATTGAACAATCGTGGAGCCATGAAATAATAAAAAATGGAGAAAATTGAGATAGAGAAAAGTGTTGAGATATACCTCAATGTGATGATGAAATGAAGGAGAATGGTGAGAGAAGCCTTCTCCTTGAGTTTTGAGAAGAGATATGCTCTAGGAAGGAAGAAATAGGGTTAGAGTTTGGAGAAAAGTAGTTTGGAGAAGTTTAGAAGATGGCAATAGAGGAGAGAGAAGAGGGAAAACCGAATATTTGTGTAAGGGTTCGAATGGTCGGAATGGATGTGGGCCATTGGATCAAGTTTTGATCAGCGGCTGAGGCTGCTCCCGGTTCTGGAATAGCTAAGCCAAATTCGGCCCGAACTCTGGATAGGGCAGAGTTCGGCCCGAATTCTGGATTCCGCAACCAGAACAGAAATCAGGCTGTAAAGAAAATTTGATTAAGTGAGAGACCAAAAGAATATGAAAAGTAAGTACATATACAAGATTGAGAAAGACCCAAGTGGAGAATGACAGAAAGTTAACTCTGAAGCAAAGTGAAGTTGAAAAAAAACTGAATTTTAGCATGTGATACATAAAAATGAACCATGTAATAAACACGGAATTATGCCATAATTCAATATTTTGAAGCTGCCATGGGTTAGCTGCAGGGGCCGGATCCCAGCTAGCGGTAGTCCTGATGACTAGTGCACCGTGTCGCTTAGGCTTTAACGCCTTATTGTCAGAAGGACCCTTTCGGCTTGTACCCATAGCAATTTCATCATAAAAGAATCAAGACATACTCGATATTTATGCAGGTTATTTAATAAATAACAACTTCATCCAAAATTCCAAGTTCACGACAGAGAAAATTAAAATGCTCTTCGGATAGTGGTTTTATAAAGAAATCTGCTAGCTGATGATCAGTGTCAATAAATTCTAAGTTAATTGTGCCATTTTGCTGATGATCACGCAAAAAGTGGTGACATATTTCAATATGTTTCGTGCGTGAGTGACATATGGGATTCTTGGTGAGATTTATAGCACTAGTGTTGTCACAAAAGATTGGAATGTGCATAAAAGATAAGTTGTAGTCTTCAAGGGTTTGCTTCATCCACAAAATTTGTGCACAACAATGCCCAACTGCGATGTATTCAGCTTCTGTTGTGGATAGTGTGACAGAATTCTGCTTCTTGCTGAACCAAGAGACTAGAGCTTTTCCCAATAAATGTTACGTGCCACTTGTACTTTTACGGTCGACCTTGCATCCGGCGAAATCAGCATCAGAGTAACCATTGAGGTCAAATGATGTTGATTTGGGATACCATAGGCCCACTGTAACCGTACCTTTAAGGTATCAAAAGATATGCTCAACAGCGGTCATGTGTGATTCCTTAGGATTAGCTTGATATCTAGCACACAGGCAAACGCTAAACATAATATCAGGGCGACTAGCAGTTAAATAAAGTAGACTGTCTATCATACCTCGATACTTACGTTGATCCACAGGTTTGCCGCTTTCATCTAGTTCTAGTTTATTTGTAGTAGCCATTGGAGTGCTGATTGGTTTGACGTTGTCAAGGTCGAATTTTTTTAGCATGTCCTTTGTATACTTCGACTGACAGATGAAAGTTCCATTTGACATTTGTTTGACTTGCAGTCCAAGAAAGTAGTTGAGCTCCCCCATCATGCTCATCTCAAACTCGGTCTGCGTACACTTGACAAAATAGAGTTTATGGAATGAAATGAGGACTTGGTTGCCTAATTCAATTCACATTCGGCACATACAGTGTCCTTTTTGAATGTGATGTCGGGCAAGCCTCTAACTAGCTTCTTAGTCGATAGCCTGGATATAGTATCCATATTGGCATGACCAAGACATTGGTGCCACAGTAATCTTTCATCCTTATGAGCATATAGGCATCTACCTGTATTATTAGTATCTCTAGACATATAGAAAATATAAATATTATCCTCTCTTATCCCTTCAAAAGCAATGTCTCCCGTTGACCTATCATAAATAAAGCATTTATTTTGTCCAAAGTTAATGTCATATCCATGGTCAACAAGATGACTGATGCTGAGCAGGTTATGCTTTAACTCGGTCACTAGGCAGACATCTTTTATTACGGAAGAGGAAGGATGACCAATAATACCATTAGCTATAATATACCCTTTTAGGTTGTTGTCGAAGGATACATATCCTCTCTTCATCAATAGTGATGCGAAAAGATTTGCGACTTCCGTCATATGCCGCGAGCATCCACTATCAAGAATCCACTTACTCTTAGTTGAGGAGGGAAGGTCCACCTATCAATAGTAGATGTGACCTTTGGTACCCAAATTCTTGAGGGTCCTGAAAAGTAAGTTTTCGGAAACCATGCATATATGTTTCTATCTACTAATCTTCTAACTCTATATTGTGGTGAGATGTGTCCATGTAATCCACAATAAGTACAAATAGCATTCCTATTTATGTTAGAAGCATGAAGATGATGTCTATGTGTAGAGTTAGCATGGTGATGATGTCTATATATAGAGTGATGTGGAGTAGCATAGTGATGATGTCTATATGTAGAGTGATGTGGAGTAGCATGGTGATGATGTCTATATATAGAGAGGTGTGGAGCATGATGATGTTTATATCCATAAGCAGTGTGATGGTGATTTTGTTTTTGTGCAATATAGTGATGATTGTATCTATGTATAGCATGGTGATTCTGTGACATATGAGAATTATTTTACGTACATGTGGTTTGTGTGCTTTATGAAAGTGTGTGTACATATAAGCATGATTACATGTTGTAGGTGGATGACGTGGTTGACTAGTATGAGTAGTGTCATGGTTTGTGTGTGTCTTATGTGATTGGGTTTAAGGTTGAGCAACATGTTTCCCAATTTAGTCTCTAATTTCTTAGAAATAGCCTGCAGTTCAGCAATCTTAGTATTCAAACCATAAATCTTAGTGATAGAAATCTTGTGTCTACTCTTTTCTTCAGCAAGCTCCGTGTTGAGTGCTGTGAATTCTTGTGTTTGTTGTTCAATATGTGCTTCGGCATCATGTAGGCTTAATTTAAGCTTAGACACCTCATTTGTGACTTCCGTGGGTGAAGTGTCTCTAATGTTATCAAGCAATAAAGAGAGTCTTTGAATTTTGACTTCATGACTTTTGATCTTTTCCTTGGCATGTTTATATTTACCAATGACTTTCTTGTGGTCATCAAGTAAATCGGTGAAAGCATCGCCAAGTTCATCAAAAGTGAAATCATCAAGAGTTTTGTTTGATACCTTGTCGGACGTTGCCATTAGGCATACGTTTGCAGTGTCTTGAGGAGAGTCCTTTTCTTCTTCGGAGTCACTAGCTTTGCTTTCATGCCAAATGCTTGTGTTGGCATATTTCTTTGAGGAAGCCTTCTTGTATGGTTTCTCATAACGGTTGCTCTTCTTTAAGAATGGACAGTCTTTTCGGACGTGTCCAGTCTTCTTGCAACCGTAGCAAGTTGACTCTTCTTCGTCATCATCTTGTGGTTCCTTCTTTCTTCGATTGAAGCGAAGGAATTTCTTGAAATTGCGGACAAGGAGAGCTTGATCATCACCTTCTGAGTTATCATCATCCGCCTCTTCGGGGTCAGCCCTTCGTCGGTGAGCTTTGAGGGCGATCTCCTTAGCCTTAGGAGCAGGCTCTTCGAAGTCTTTGAGGTCAAGCTCATGAGTCATCAGCTTTTCCATCAAAGTCTCCATGGACATAGTTGTGAGATCATTTCCTTCTATGATGGCTGTCACCTTAGGGTTCCATATCTTTGGTAGCCCCCTAAGTAGCTTGCGAATCTTCTCGTGATTTGTATATTGTTTGCCGAGCGAAGATAGGGGATTGATGATGTCGAAGAATCTTGTGAACATTTGCGTGATCGTCTCATTTGGCTTTAACTTGAAACCCTCATATTCTTGAGTGAGATGACTTATCTTCGATTCCTTGACTTGGGTGGTTCCTTCATGCGTTACTTCTAGAAGTCTCCATACTTCGTGAGAGGTAGTGCATGTTGAGACCCAGTTGAACTCATTCCTGTCTATAGCACAGAATAAAGCACTAACAGCTCTTGCATCTAGACTTACCTATTTTTTTTCCTTGTCAGAATATTTGTCATGTGGTTTCTCAACGAGATCACCATTGACAACTATCCTGGTGGGCTTTTTGCAACCATCGGTGACGATGGTCCACAGGTCAAAGTCTAGTGACTTGAGATAAAAGCTCATCCTTGTTTTCCAATAGGTGTAGTTAGTTCCATCAAATAGGGGAGGCCTATGAGTGGACTGCCCTTCACCGTGATTGGAAATCATGGATGTGTGGTTGCCATGGATCAGCTCTAGGATGTTAGTCCTTGTTGAGAGAACAGAGCTCTGATACCAATTGAAGAACAGATGGCAACTCTAGAGGGTGAATAGAGTTTATAACAATAATAGCCAATAAAAATTTAAACTCTTTTACAAGATGAAAGTAATCAGAGTAAATACGGAAATAAATAAGGAGCAAGAAAGCATACGCAACCACAGCCGATTTTTAACCTAGTTTTTCTCGTGGAGGACTAGTCCAGGCCTGAGAACTCTAGCTCAGGATTAAATCTACTATTTGTGAAATAGTAGTTACATCCCGTGCCTTTTCTTCAGAAGAACACGTCAACTTCTTACAAAGATCGCAGTGGCGATGCTTGGAATTTTCTAAGCGACTTCTTGAACTCTTGCACAAACTCCTAACTGAAAAGTACTGAGCACTTGAGGCTTAGGGAGCTTGTGGCTAGTAGATGAAGAAGGGTATGGCTTGTATAGAGCTTTAGAGAGAAGAGAAGAGAAGATTAGATGATTGAAAATGAAAGAATTCATGGCCTATTTATAGGATATCAGGTAGGCAGAATTCGGCCAGAATTCTGGTTGGAATTTCAAAAATTTGGCCGTCGGACAACTTGCAACCAGCCAACCCTAAAAATTAGGGTGCTGATTTTTAGGAGGCAGAGTTCGGCCCGAACTCTGTGTGGAGGCAGAGTTTGGCCCGAACTCTGTCTCCAGAGCATAGAATGGGTCAATGGGTAAATTGGCTTATTTTGGTTTGTGTGGAGCTTTTGATTTTGGGGTATGGGTATAGGTTAAGTCTCAGATGCTCAGCACAGCTCAGTTTACATAAGTCTAGACTCAATAAAATTGCAAAATACAGACTCAAAGATATGTTGTATTGCAGGAGCGAGCTGTCTTCTGGCTTGTACTGAATGTAGTCATCATGTGTCGTATTGAATTATCACAAGTATCATATAGTCAATTCTATCAATATTTGGTTGACTGCGATTTTGTGTCAATAGATTGTGGTATACTTTTGACACTTCTTGTGAGATTTTAGGTTACACCGATGCTGATTGGACTGGACACATTGATACAAGAAAGAGTACTTCTGGTGGTTGTTTTTACATAGGATCTAATCTCACAAGTTGGTTATGTAAAACTCAGAATTCTGTCTGTCTTTCCACTGCGGAGGCAGAATATATTACTGCCGGTAGTTGTTGCACTCAACTTGTCTGGATGAGACAGATGCTTAGTTACTACGGGTTACCTCAAGGTTGTATGACACTTCTTTGTGATAATAAGAGTGCAATCCAAATAAGCAAAAATCCTGTTTTTCATTCACGTACAAAACACATTGACATTCGACATCACTACATTCGAGAACTTATAGAGAATAAGGAAGTAGAACTTAAATGTGGCCACTGAAAAACAACTTGCGGATTTGTTTACTAAGCCTCTTGACGTCAATCATTTTGAGGAGCTTAGAAGAGCAATCGGAGTTTGCTCTCTGAACTAATCTGGTTCCACATATATCAATAGGACTCATGCATTTGTTTTCAAAATTTTCATTCATATATACAAAAATATTTTCATTTTTTGGATCATGAAGTCTGATTGATGGGTATGATTGATAAATCTTGATAATGATCAGATGCATTACACGCATTCATATTTAATGTCTGATACTGTCAAATTGTCTATAAGTTTGCATAAGTGGTCGGGCTTGATTGATTCTATCCTTATAACACTAGTAAAACATGATCAAGTCGATATTCCTCTACATATTTGATTGGTTGCATAATAAAGTATTATTCATAGTGGTAGATTGATAGTGATATCTTGCCTTGTATTCAATTACTAAAGTTTTAGGAGCACAGGTATGTATCCACCCGAGTTAGTAGGTTCGTAGGGGTTTTCTAAACCTTACAGCCTAAGCCTAACTAGGCTGGGACTTGTCATCCAAAAACTCGTTCAATGGGATGGTTCCTCTCCTTATTTTTTTAATACGGAGGGTATATTATCAATGATATAATGATTCGTAGGGGTATCTTGAAACCCGGCACTATAAAGCTGACTAGCTTGGGAGTTGTCAATCCGTACAAAATTGATAATATTGCCACTCATAACGGCAACATAAAAAAAAATTTACTCGTTGATTATACTTGGTCATGTTTACCTTGATATATATATGTATGAGGAGTTGAGACTTGTTGTGAAATTACTCACACACACAACACTAAGTTAATCTGTGCCCGTGCTTTCATTCTTCTAGATGTTTGACAATTATCTATATTTGTATTAATTACTGTGGTGTGTTTGGACTTTACCACATTTTGATATCAAATCAATCAAACATGGCTCATTGATATCTCATATCATCTTAGATTGCATTTCGATTTTTTTGGCCACTTTATTTAACTTCTTTTTCTTCTTCTGATACAAGCTCTGATACGCAGCCTAGAGACGCCTGGCACCGATATGCTCTGATACGAGCTCAAACACCGATACGCTCTGATACGAGCTCAAACACTCTGATACGAGCTCTGATACGCTGCCTAGCTTTGATACGCTGTGTGATACGCTGCCTCTTATGTATGATTACTTGCTGCAAACACTCTGATAATCTTTTCCATATATCGGAACACTTGCTGAAACAGAAATTACATATTGATATTCCACTGTCATTATTCTGAAAGCTTTTCTCTATCTGAAAAAGTTTGAAACTTGATATGTTATTGAATTTCTTTAAACTGACAAGACATTGTATCTAAAACCTGCTTTGCCATTTAAAGATGGAATTTTCAGGTATGCAAAACACATTCAGGGATTAAGTTTCAAAGGCATGACGAACTTAGTCTTGTTGTTGTTTGGAGTGATAAGGGGAGTAGACTTAAGGATATGCGTGTGAATTTCACTTAAACAGAGCTCTTTTTGCTCTTATCATTAATTGATTGTAATATCTTGGATGTAATCATTTTTAGGATTTGGGTAGCATAGGACAGAGCCGGAAAATGTTCATAAGGGTTTTTGATATATGCTACGACAATGGAGGAGATTGAAAGTCCCAAATTGTTGTCTTGTATGCATCAACCATTTATGAGAGGTTCTTTATGAGATGAGGGTCGTGCAACTACTCGAGCTCACTCAAGATCAAGGCTGGTTTCTTCAAACAGTATGTCATTCATGTAGAGCTTAGGGCCATTTGAACTTAAGGTTAGATACGGTTCTTGAATATAGAGTATCTAGGTTGTTATGTAATTATTTATTTTAAATTAGATTTATGAGATAATTCTCAGGTCCCTGATTAAATGAAGAAACTAAATCTGAACCATTAGAAAAAGCCTTGTGGCTTTAATCTACAAAATTGTTCTAAACAGGTTTTAAACCAACGTGAGCCTCTCCTGGGTTGGTTTTTCTATTTAAACAACTTTGTTATCATCAACATAAGCAAACAAGTTCGGTTTTGCCAAACAACTCTGTTGTTATCAACTCTATTGTTAAACAACTTTGTTGTTTTGATAAATCATTTTTATTATCTAAACAGTTATTTTGTTAAAACAGATTTTGTTTTGACTGAGTATATAAATAGAGCTAAACCTTGAGGTTTGATACACACGGTTCTTCTTTAAAAACTCACAGTGGCTATTCGAAGAATCTGTGCAGTCCTTTTTCATCATACATTCATATTGCATTGGTGTTGCGCCTGATCCCGCGGAGAACCAAAAGGAGGACCAGACTGCTTTCTCAAGAGCGTTGGACTCGAGTTTGAGAGATGGGGTTGGTATGGTTGTAGGTGGCTTGCTTATCTTAGTAAGTGTTACATCTTTGAACTTCTTTTGATTATAGTGGATTGTTTTGCTGAGGTTTCAGCGGGACATAAAGGTCTACGGTTCCTCGTTAAAATTATTGTTTTGTGCTGTGTGTTTGTTTCACCTTTTGTTGTGTTTGCCTAATTGCTTCTATATTCATAAATGTTTTAGTTTGTCTATTGTTGAATCTTGTGTATCTACTCTTTTGAGTACGGGGGATTTTCAGGTTGCAATAAATCCACGTGGATAAGTCTTAGTTAATCTTCTGCCACGTGTCCCAACTGCCATTATGCTGCGAGCTGCATGAATGGTGCATCCTTGCAGAGCCGCATGAGGGTGGCCTCACAACTGAGCCGCATAAGGGTGTCCCCCACAACCGCCGCATAAGAGTGGCCCCATAACCGAGCCGCATGAGGGTGGCCTCACAACCGAGCCATTTGAGGTTGGCCTCACAACCGAGCCGCATGATGGTGGCCTCACAACCGAGCCGCATGAGGGTGTCCCCCCACAATCGAGCCGCATGAGGGTGGCCTCACAACTGAACCGCATAAGGGTGGCCCCCACAGCCGAGCCGCATAAGGATGGCCTCACAACTGAGCCGCATAAGGGTGGCTCCGCAACTGAACCGCATAAGGGTGGCCCCCAACTGAACCGCATAAGTGTGGCCCCTATAGCCGAGCCGTATGAAGGTGGCCTCACAACTGAGCCGCATGAGGGTGGCCCCCACAACCGAACCGCATGAGGATCGCACAGGTGGTCTGCATGGAGAACTTCTTTGGAATTTTGTGAACTGTGCCGGCTATTTCAAAGAATTTCTCGTCTTTTGATGAGCATGACGCGTCTCTTCATTATGTCAGAGCCGTCAGAACTGTCACTTTGTGTCCGAGCTTTTAATGCCAGCTGCAGAGAGTAATTATGGCCAGCTGTGATCGGCCTATTTTGAGCCACATGAAGCCACGTGGCTCTTTCTGAGCCGCATAAAAATTCCTGAGCCTCATGCGGCTCTTTGGGATTTTTTGAGCCGTATAAAACTCTTCAAGCTTTTGAGCCGCATGCTGAATCTGGGCCACATATGAATTACTATTCTTTTTCATGCTTCTACACCCATCAACGGCAAGTTCCTTAAGAAATATTATGTCTAAAATGATATCTTCCAACTATCTCTCAGATTATGAGTTATGTACCCTCTGGTATCGCTGAACTTACACTCTGACCTCAAATCTTCCAGATTGTTGAGTTATAGCCTCTGGTATCGCTGAACTTACACTCTGACCTCAAATCTCCCAGATTGTTGAATTATGTACCCTCCGGTACTACTGAAATTACTCTTTGACTGCTCCGAATGGATTCATATCTCATCTCCTGGTCATATCTATGAACTTCCATATTAAATGCTTTTCTCCACCAGAGTTTGCCTCAAAATCTATTACCCGTACCACTAGTGCGCAGAAGGGTAATAGGTCTATAAAACTTATCCTAATCTATTACTCACACCATCAATACACAAAAAAGGTAATAGGTCCACAAAATTCCCCAATGGAAAAACAACCATGTCCATATTACCTCTGAGTTGTTTCCCATCCATCACAAACAAATAATCCAATGCATAGAACTTCCACGTTGATAGTACCTCTGAGTTGTTCTGTGTATCCCATTATGCCTACTCCTACCACGTCCTCATTACCTCTGAGTAGGAAGGCTCTATTTTTGACCCATATTTACCACGTCCTCATTACCTCTGAGTAAATATGTGGTTTCCTCTCCACTTATTATCACTACTCGCATCGCCAGTACACAAAAAGGGTAATAAGTCCATAAAAGTTATTCTAATCTATTACTCGCACCATCAGTGTACCAAAGAGTAGTAGGTGCACAAAATATCATTCAAATCTATTTGCTTGCATTTCCAGATGCACAAAAGGGCAATAGGTCCACAAAAATCTCCAGTAGGATGTTCTTTATCAAACACAAATGTTGTATTAGGCCCTCTAGTACAAGCACCACAAAATACCACAAATAAAGAATAGATTGAACATATTCTGTTTATTCAAAAATAGTTACATTCATAGGGCTACATCGACAGCAGAAAACAAAGAAAGGAAAATCTAGCAATACATAGTTTGGTCAGTTTGACAGCACTTCGTCTTCATCAAAAAGCAGTTTAGTGGCCCTCGAAAGAAGTCATGTTTTACTGCTGAGAAGTAAACAAGGCTGTTGAATCCCCAAGGAGCTGCCTGAAGGAGGGAAATTATAGCATGCTTTCCTCCCCTCCGTATTGCGGATGCCTTAGCCCCGCTCCCCCGAAGGACCATACATTCAAAACATCATCCCTGATGGTATACACATAGATATATATATATATATATATATAATATATATATATATATATATATATAATATATATATATTATATATATATATATATATGCAATTCTCATCTTTGATTTGACAAATTTTTGAACAACATATGGCACTTTTCATGCTTTCATGCTTCATTCTCCCCGAAATATATATCTATGGATGTACATAATGTTCTAGCTTCAATTGTACATGAATAATTGCCATAAGAAAGGAATATTACTGTATTCTCTTCTTCTTTCTGATGCTTGCAGGAGACCAACAGACAAAAATTCCCAGAACTGGCATCGGTGATCTTAGATGTTATGAAGTTGAACTACCTTTGACACACAAATTAGAGAGCTCAGAACTCTTCATGCTTAAAAGGGCTTACACAAGATGGTAGGAAGGGCATTTACACATGAGAGTTGGACGGTGGTGAGACAGAATTCGGAATCGTATCACGAGGGTGATCTCATTCCTACTTCACATGAAGTGTCGTCTCTTCTCCACCAGTTGTATTAACAATAGCTTTTCTTCGAGCTGCTGCACTCTAGGGTTCTCCTCTCGTCTCACTGAGGGAGAAGACCAGAGTTGATTCCGTTGTCTTGCTCGCTGCTTCAGGTCGAGATGACAAGGAACTGGCATCAACAAGAAGATCCAAAGATGTAATAGACCTTCATTTGTTATTTAGAATGAAAATCCGAGATGTAATAGATTTTCATTAAGATGTATCTATATTTTTAAAGAAGGAATAAAGAATGATTTTCTCTTCTTTATGATTTGATTTGATATAATGATGGAAAACATAATCCATAGGTAATGTGGACGTGAACTCTTCTTTCTATTTTTTATTGATGATCTTCAAATCGGTTAGGACTTAAAGACAGGATATCATGTCTAAAAAGAGGAGATATCTGTGATAATACAGGTTTATTATAAAGAAAAGATGTCTTTTAAAATAACTGGATTTTAAAAGATGGAATTGATGATTTGGATAGACTCTACGGAGATTTTGAGTTTTTATTATCCTGTAGCTTTATTTACGAAAAAGTAAATAAATGATAATAAATGTAGGCCCATTCCCGCAATGAAGTAGAAATGAAAAGACTGATGAATAAGCATGCCTTTTCAAGGAAAGGTCGCTTCGATTCTCGAGACAAAGAGTAAATGAAGATTTCTTCACACGATGAACGAACATGCCTTTTCCAGAAAAAGTTGTTTCAGTTCCTGGGACAGAATGTTTGGCCTATCTATCTTTAAATAGTGTGGAATTTTTTTCTGAAAGCGTCATTCACCCCTTTTTCTTTCTTTTACAAATGTCTTCAGAAGAAATGGCTAAAGAGACGGAGGTTATCCCGAAGATCGGAGCCGTCCTCGACACTCCTTTAGATGAGCCCCCACCGCCTATTCAGTCAAAATTCAGAGAAAGCTCGACTATCCCTGGACAGAAGCATGACATTCTTGCCAAGCTGGTGGAGCCTGGGAGTACTGTCGAGGTAGAAGCCCTGAGAAAGGCCGCCTGTGAACTGCTGGTGTCATCGGAAAATAATGTCTTCGAGCTTCTTGCGAAATATATTTTCAATCAAGAGGGTTCCGGTCGTCGTTAATTTTATGTATTTCGTTCTGTCTACATTTATGCAAATAAAAAGGAATTTTATCTACATTCTGAGTCTCTGTGTTGATATTTTTTCTTTGTCTTCAAACATAATATTTCTTGAGAAATTTGCCATTAATGGGCATCATGGCGACTCGACCATCCATACCAGTCAATTGATAAGCTCCGTTGGAGAAAACTTTGCTTACAATATAGGGTCCTTCCCACTTCGCTTCGAATTTGCCTTTGCTCGTGTGCGTCATAGTCATAGGACGTCCGATGGTTAGAACTAGTTCTCCTTTTTGAAATGTTCGCACTTTGACTTTACGATTGAAGGCCTTTGATAAACGAGCTTGGTATAACTCAATATATTTTGATCTAGGAGCCATTTCTCATCAAGCGCTTCAAGATCCTGAAGTCTCAGGCGATCATTATTTTCGGTTGTGAGTTCGTTGGCAATGGCAATTCTTAGGGAAGGGATCTGGATTTCCAATGGTAAGACGGCCTCACATACGTATACCAAATAGAAAGGTATGTAGCCTATAGGACTACATATAGTAGTACGGTAAGCCCACAGACATTCTCCAAGCTTCTCACTCCAGTTTTGTTTGTTGGCAGAAACAAACTTATTGAGGAGTTTGATGATGGTCTTGTTAAATGCTTCTGCCAACCCGTTAGCTGCAGGACTGTAAGCTATAGAAGCAATATTATTGATCCTGTTGTCATCACAGAATTGAGTGAACTTTTGACTGATGAATTGTGGCCCATTATCATGAATAATTAGCCGAGGAACACCGAATCTGTAAATCACATGATGCTTGATAAAGTTGATGACGCTGCTTGTCTTGACCTCAGCTAGAGGTATAGCTTCAGCCAATTTTGAGATGTAATCAATTATGGCTAATATGAATCGATATCCTCTAGACGAGGGAGGGTTGATAGGACCGATGACATCCATTCCCCAAGCTTCAAAGGGCCAAGATGCTACCGTCGGGTGAAGGAATTCTGACGGTTGATGAACGAAGTCAGCATAGATTTGACATGCTCGGCACTTTCTTGCATACTCGATTGCATCAGATACCATTGAGGGCCAATAATAGCCCATACGGCAAATGTGATCCTGTAATTTAGGACCAGGTTGATGTGCGCCACAAACACTGTCATGAGCTTCACGAAGTATTGTTTTGCATCTTCCCCTGTAAGGCAACG
>JANAVB010032586.1:0-84149 GCA_029216955.1 Iris pallida
GCGACGCTTCGTCTTGCAAAAAAGCTGTCAACTGTTCAGTCCTCGGGGACGTGCTGCCAACTCTGTCAGACTTCAGCATTTAATTCTTGACAGGTGATGGGCTGTTGAGTGGGCGCATCGATCAGCGTTCTACTGGGCACATGGTGACGCATGGGGCACATCCTCATATGGCGCTTGGTGCTGAGGGGCACATCAGTATTATGCGCGATCTGGCCGGCGCATCCGCTTACATGACACGTCTTATGGGCCCGACTGTTACATTCTTTGAGTGTTTTAAATAGCCATTTTTAACTTGGCTGAATTCGAAGCGTCATATTCATTACCATTAATGCAAATTCATTGCACGGGATTCGAGGGCCGGCCCTTGGCGTATGGGTTTGATTTGCATGGCCTATAAATAGTGGCATGGAGAGGGTTTGCTTCTAGTTATCTCACGTCCTCCCGAAATAACTTGTTTGCCCGAGAAAATTATGTTGACGAGATGCTCCCCGAGGGTGAAGATGCGATGCATTATTTTCATTGATGTACTTGAAGGTGACTGTTACATCCAAAAGTCTGAGTCGAGGGCTTCCGAGGCAGGCAGAAGGTGCCTGTTGCATCCAAATCGGGATGCTCGAGTCTCATCTCGTTATGCTGGAAGAGCCGCAGATCATAATTGCGGTGCTTCGATCATCTTCCTGGGCTTTGGGAGAGCTCCTCCTCCCGCTAGAGTGGGTGTTGCCCATTCTGGTTGGGTCGAAAGTTGCTCCTTTAGCCGCAGGTTGATTTGCGGTGCTTTTCTTTCCTCTGGTTTGAAGATCTTCCTCCAGAGGGTTGATTACCACCCTCGTTGTACTCAATAAATGCTTCATTAGTCGAAGCATTTGATGGCGCATATGCTGACACTTCATATGCGCCTGACTGGGACGCTGAAGGGCACATAACTGTGCTGCTGAAGGAATGAACATAACTGAGCCGATGAAGGGCACATAACTGAGGATGCACATAACTGAGCTGCTGAAGGGATGCGTCTGGCTGAGAGCGCATGGCGAGATGCGCCTGTTTGAGAGCGCATGGCGAGATGCACCTGTTTGAGAGCGCATGGTGGTTGCTGCGCCTAGCTGTAGACTTAGGGTCTTTTCTTTGTAGAAATTTTCCTTTGTACAGCTCTTTTTTAGACATGTAATAGACTTTTATATAAAAAATCCTTTTTAATGTTTATATTTTTGCTTTGCTTTTCTAAGTACTTCATCTGAGCTCCCTGGCGCATGTGATGTTAGGCTCACATGATTTCTGGTCCTGAAATTCCATGCTTCTACAATGAGGACCCTGAGAGGGTTGACTTGTGATATCACATGTATGGTTTGTCCCGTGACGTAGTGTCGCATCTTCTGAATAGCGAACACTAGAGCGAGGCACTCCTTTTCCACGGCGGTGTATCGATGATCAGGCCCTATCATCATTCGGCTGAGGTAGTAGATGGCTTGTTCATGGCCTGCATCATTGTTTTATGCTAGTAGAGCACCGAGAGAATGCTCCATAGCTCGCACATAGAGCAGAAATGGTTTTTCAGCAACCGGGGCCACCAGGACTGGAGGGTTCGACAGGTATTCTTTGATGTTGTCGAAGACGGGCTGGCACTCTTCATCCCATACGAAGGAGACACATTTCTTTATGAGGTACGTGAAGGGCTGACATCATCCAGAGAGGTTAGAGATAAACCTCCTGATGTAAGTTAGCCTTCCTTGAGTGCCTCTGAGTTCACGAAGATTTCATGGGGGACCCATCTCCATAATTGCCTTCGTCTTCTCAGGATCGACATGGATACCCTGGGAGGTAACGATAAAATCTAAGAACTTTCCACTGGATACGCCTAAGAAGGACTCCGTGGGATTCATTTTCAAATTGTGTATCCGCATCAGGTCGAACACTGTCTTCAGATCATGCAGATGATCTTCTTTAGAGCGGCTCTTGACGGCGATGTCATCGACATAACACTCCACTGTCTTGCGTAAGTGATCTCTGAAGATGACGCTCATGGCTCGTTGATAGGTGGCCCGAGCATTTTTTAAACCAAAAGGCATAACTGTGTAGCAGTATGTGCCAATCGGTGTTCGAATGATGTATGCTTTTCGTCGTCAGGGAATATCATGATTTGATTATACTCTGAGAAGCCATCCGTGAATGACATGCGCTCGAAGCCGCAAGTATTGTCAATCATTATATCTGTAATAGGGAAGGGAAACTCATCCTTAGGACATGCCTCGTTCTGATTCCGGAAGTCGATGCAGATTCGGATCTTCCCATTTTTCTTGAAGATTGGTACTATATTGGCTACCCAGTCTGGATGTTGTTCCTCGTGAATGAAACCGCTGGCTATCAGTTTGTTGACCTCGACTTCGATAGAGTTCATGATGTCTGGGCGGAACTGTCGTTGCTGTTGCTTGACAGGCTTTGCGTCCAGACGAATATTGAGTTTGTGAAGTGCAACCTCGGGATTTAGCCCTGGCATATCTTCATAGCTCCAGGCGAACACGTCGATATATTCTCTGACGAGTTGCAGTAGCGATTCTCGCTCTTCGTCTGTCAAACTTTTGCTAACGAAGATTGGTTTGGAGAGGACTCATCACCGAGGTCAACTTGCATGACCTCATCTTTGGTTGGAGGCTCTCTTTGTTCAAACCGCTTTTGCCATTGTGCGTCTAGCTGTTGGGCCCACGGCTCTAACTTAAAAAGTTCAGGAATGACTTCGTCTTCTTCGTAGGCGTCGGCGAATGCCATATTGACAGTCCAAGTCTGCCTGAGCAAGTCCCCAATGCTAACATCCGAATCAGAAGTGGGTAAACCAGACGAATGAGAGTGCCATTCGCATTCTTCATCTGAGCTCTCGGGGGTTATCACAGGAGTAACATAGCCTAGACCATGTCTGGTCTTGCTGTAGTAATCCCGTGGCTTTCCAGCCGGGACTGGCAATTATAAAGGTAATCGTCGGCCGGTGTCATAGTTCAGGCCTGGTGTAGCCTCCATATCATACCCCTATTTTTGCATGAGGTACTTCGATCGAGAGCTATACAGATAAAGGGGCAGTCTCCCAGTGTCGGGTTCCAGATCGACTTCTTCTAGCCTGAAGGGCTGTAGATCGTTCTTCCGGCCAAAGATATTGGATGATCCTCTCCTCCGATTATGAAGTAGGCGCCTTCCACGGGAGTAAGTTGGTTCGTGGTATAGACATTGGTTACTTGTGTGTGTAAGTTAGTGCCTATACCGTGTTCCATCACATACATTACGAAGCTTATCAAGCTCGAGGTAGTTCAAAGATAACCCTTTATTGATGAAGTAAGGTATCTTTCCAGGAGGAATTACATCGTCAGCGAAAGGAACATCGGTGTATGCGGCCACATACTTGGCCAGCTTTCTCCTCTTCAGCTACCCCTGTATCAGTAAAGACTGGAAGGATGATCTGGGAAGCCTGATCATCAAGGGTTCCGTTGATGGGGCAGGACGTGGAGTCGTCGGTGCGCTAGCGGTCCCCGGCTTGGTGCTGAATTGTTGGTTGTCTCCAGCTCCAGTTCAGCAACCCCCTGCGTTATTAAAGCTTGGGAAGACGATCTGGGTAGCTTGATCACCAAGGGTCCCGCTGGTGGGGCAGGACGTGGGGTTGCTTGCTCACTAACAGTCCTCGGCTCAGTGTTGGGCTGACGCCTTGTCCTTGGCAGACGGATGACTATTGGCTTATCAGAAGATTTGTCTCTTCAGATTGTCCTTGACCGGCTCTGGACAGTCTGATTATCGTTGGCTTCACAGTGGGTCTCAGCGCTTGGCCAGACCTTGGGAGTCTAATAGTCATTTGCTCCTCCTGTGCAGAGAGACTAATTGCATCCTTACGCAAAATGGCTGTAATGGATGCAGTTCTGCCTGGTTTGCGGGCTTGGAGGTGGATCGTCAGAGGTTCTTCTGATCTCGTGTCGCCTCAGTTTGAGCTTGAGTATTTTCTTCGACAAGGTGCCTCTTCGACTTCTCGTACAAGCAAGTCCGAGTAGTAGGATTCAAGCCCTCTGAAAGGATCAATGTCGGCAAATTCGGTTCTTACAAAGCTGTGTTTGTTGACGTACTTGAAGCATTGGTGCAACGTGGAAGGCACAACCATGTAGTCGTGTATCCAAGGATGCCCCAGAAGAATATTGTAGGAAGTATCCGCATCTATGATATAGCAGGTCACTATGACTGAAGGTCGCCGATTTGGCACTTTAAGCGAATCTTCCCAACCGGATAGCTTCTGTCTGAATTGAAACCGTGATGACAGTACTTGTAGGTGTCAGGAAATGCATCGGGATGCCTAGGAAGTGAAGCAGGCTCTTCGAGATGATGCTTATGGAAGAACCGGGATCTATGTGCATCTGATCCACCTTTACGTCGCCGACGTACCCAGTATAATACAAAGGGCGATCGTGCAGGTTGGTCTTAATGAGCATATCCTGCAGAGTGAAGACGATGTTGGGCATTGCTCCAGTAAAAGTACTGTCCTAAGGATCCTCTGTGGAGCTTTCTCCAGTGAGCTTAACTTGAGCCAAATAGGTGTCAGCATTCTGAAGTACGTCACTCAGTGCGACGCGAACATCTTTGGAGAGCCTCAAGAGCTCATACAACGACAATTTGGCCGGTGTGTTGGCCAATTGTGCCAAAATGTCAAAGTTGTAAGGCCTCTCCAGTCCCTGAGGCATATCTTTTTGGAGCAGCGGTTTGTCGAAGCGGGTCTCCTTCGGCCTAGGCTTGTCGGTCGTCGAAGGCTGAGAGGGCCGTAGAGCATCAGCAGCAGCTGGCTGATGATCTTCAGCCGCGTTACCCGGTGGGAGTTGAGTTTGTGCACCGGATTGGGTAACGACAGCCGTCGTTTCTTCTACATCGGCTGTGATTGTTCGACAGGACTTGACTTTCCCACCCTTCTTCTTGCTAGTAATGGGTGATGCTGGCTGGGTTACTTCAGATATTAAGTCCTGGTGGACCCACATGACCTCCCCTCGTGATGTGGTGAGGGGTACCAGCCCAGCAGCATGGTCTTGGAGAGATAGAAGATTAGCGACCGCCATTTTCTCCCGGAGGACGGGTACTATACCGTCTTGGGCTCTCGTTGACAGGAAGCTGCCGAATTGGACCGACACCAAATTTGCAGCGACTGTTACTTCTTCGAAATCAATGGTCAGAGCCTTGGAGTCAATAAGGTGCAGGATGTACCACTTCAATTGGTAGCAGTCTTGTGTAGCCTGGTGGACATAGCGATGGTAGTTGCAATACTTTGAGCTTTCGATCTCTACAGGCCGAGGCTCACGTCTCGGTGGAGGGAGCTGAATCCTGTCTCCTTGTATGAGCATGTCAAGGATGGGCTTGACATGGCTGTCTTCGAAGGAGTAAGTTATCTGCGGCCACTGCTTCTCTGCCGGCTGCGATTTGGGCTTCGGGGCTATGTCGGCCATCATAGCCTATTTGCCCTTGTTATCTCGGTTGTTGGAGGGATTACCACTATTGTTGCTATTGGCTTTAGGGCGTTTGCCCTTGTCGTCTCCCTCCATGATGTGCAATCCCAGTTGGCGAGCTTTCTTCAATTTGTCTTCTGCGTAAGTGGCGCTGATGATAAAAGTCTTCCAGTCCTTGAATTGACTCTCGCCATCCAGAGGCTGATTGTGGGAAGCAGCCTCTTTTGGCAGATTTCAATCAAAGAAGAATCTAGATTGCCGGAGGGTAATTTCATCACGGTTTGGCAAAACCGCTCAATGTAGTTTCTGTCAGCTCCTTCTCACCTTCAACAACGTCCATGAGGGTGGACATTGTCACATCTTGTCCTACCTCGTAGAACCTTTGAAGGAACATGTTTTTGAAGCTGGCGAAGTAATGGATGTAGTTATCTGGCAAGTTGCTGTACCAGTCAAAGGTGACCCCTTCTAATGCTCCAATAAACAATCGCGTAAGGATGGCATCGTCATGAGGCAGATGGTCGGTTGTGACTTCAAAGTAGGTGATGTACCTGCTTGCAGATGTCTTCCCGTCATATGGATTGATGTTGAATAGTTTATATCTTGGTGGGAAGGAAACATCTCTCCAGGTAGTAGGATACGGTTGTCGTATCCTGAGGTCCTTGCAGGTTTCTCGGGCGTAGAACATGTCACCCCCAGTTTTCAGAAACAGGAGTATTTTTCATTTTACATTTTTGAATATTTTTTAAATTTATTTTATTTTTATGATATTATTTTGGGGTTAAAATTTATTTTATTATTTATGATATTGTTTTGGGGTTATTTGAGTCGGGTTCGAATTTCAACTCAATCCGACTTGAAACAGGGACCCGGGGGGTAGTTTAACTCTAGTGGGACCCACACACTAGTTAGAATGGCCCACATGATATTAATTTTAGTCCACATGATATCAATTTTAGTTAGTAGTTAGACTAATTATTTATGGATGGGTTTAGTTTAATTAGAGACTTAAAACTAGACTAAATTGACCTCAACCTTTAACCCATTCCTAATTTAAATCAAATAGATTAGTGGAGGGCATTTTGGACATTCAAATAGGGGACACCTCACCCTTTTTGGGCAGCCACCTATGGGGGGATAAGGTGTGAGTCACTCCTTCATTCATTTGTTTTCGTCCACTTTCTCTCTCTTGTTCTTCCCCAAATTAATTTAGAGATGAACCTCCATTGATTTCATCTCCAAATCAACCCTTTCTTCCACCAAATCTTCTTCATTTCTCCTCTACTCCATGGTTAGAGGGTGCTAGCCAAGTTTGGGAGGATTCGGAGCTCGTTCGTGTCCTTTTAGAATCTCTACGTGTCGGTGTCGTGTCGAAAGAATTTTCTTTTGAATCTCTCTCCCGGAAGGTATAATCTCTCCTCTAATCCATCTCTACATGTATATAGAAATATTTTGAACCCATAAAAATGACCCCCATGGTTGTATCTCCATTTGTGTCCATTTCGTGTCCATTTGGAGGTCATAGGAGTGTCCTTTGTGTTATGGTTGTGTCCATGTGGGAAAACCCCAAATTTGGACACACTATGTGTTATTGTTATGTATGAATGAATTATTACATATTTAATCTCATATTTTTGTATTGGAGATGTGTTCTATAGTGTCTCATATATATATATATATATATATATATATATAATATATATATTAGTGTAGAGAGTGAGTTCTTGATATATTATGTTATATACTTGTGTTTCTTTTGTCTCAAACTACCTAAATTCGTCATAATATTTATCCACATTTTTAGTAGCAATAGCACCTTAGAAATGTCATAACTTTTAGCTTAAAACTCTGATTTATCTCCTGTTGTTTTTTAAAAGAACCGTATCGAAGTCAGCTTTCCAATATATATTTTAATAAGCCAAATTCGTTCTAAAACTTTCTGTAAAATTATTTGAGTGTCAGTTGTACGAAAGACGAACGCGTTTCGGTATTTTGCGATTTCGGGAGCTTCGGACACGAAAATGTAATCCGTTTAAAGTTTCGGAAAGCTAACACAAAGATCTATAACATACTTTAATCCTAGAATTTAATGAATGCTTAATTTGTACAGTATTGATTTTAAGTAGAAGATTACTATACGACATATACATTTTGTGTATCCTTCTATGTACCAATATGATGTATGCATGTGTATATATATATATATGTGTGTGTTAAGAGAATGTAATATAATATAGAGTATGCATAAATGATATAATTATGAAAGTATAATGTATTCAAATATGTATGTATAGGTGCATAAATGAATGAATGAATGAATGAATGCAATGCAATGCATGAATGAATGGATGAAATGCAAGCATGTGGGTAATACAAGGTATTGAAACATGTATGCAAGTATCCATATGTAAGTAAGTAACGTAATCAAGTATGAATGTATGCTATATATGAATGCCAACATGATAGGAATGTATGATACCATATTAGCACTTAGCACCATGTTCATATGTTAAAACTCCCTTCTACATGTTGACAGTAACCCCAAGCATGAATACACATAAAACCTACTTACTGTTATGAGTAAACCCTTTGATGTATAAATAAACCCTTTTGTTATGATTAACACCCACACACACACATGGTAAACCTATGCTTTACATGTTATTTCTTCTATGTGACACAATGAACCCTTGCTAAATGTTATCCTTCTAAGATAATACCCTCACACTTGAACACATTGTACTGCTATGTACACATTGCCATATCCACATTCATGTATTACTCACCTTGTCTTTATGCACCTTGCTTGTAATAAAATATATATGAATATATATGTAATGTGTGTTTGATAACTTGTGTAGCTTTATGATTTTGTGTGAGTGTTAGTCTAGGCTTGGTTAGGCCTAATGAGACTTGTTAGTCTAGGTTTAGACCTAGTACTGCCTAGTTAACCTAATTTGACTAGTACGGTTGACCAGAGTTGACCAAGAGTCGACTTTGACCTAGAATGACCTAGAATCATGTAGAATGCATAGTAGAGTTTTATTTACCATTTTGGACTTATTGTGACTTGTGCTATTCTAAATAGGAGCCAAACACCTCTCTTCGGACAGTACATTTCCTTTGGACATTCAGATAGCAGGCGAGTACATTCTCTGATCATTTCATATCCTGCTTAGAATTATTTTCCTGCTTTAAATTACTTTACTTGATGTTGTCACATTGGTAACACGGATTAGTACTATATGGATCCATTCTTGAGATGTTATCCCCTCAGGGAGCATCGTATACTACATGTTCTGTGCGTTTCACTTACATGGTGTATCACTATGCTTCACGGTTTATCGATCACTTGTAACATGTACTCTCATGATCACAGAGTCTTCCCTGAATCACTCATTTATGGCATTCCCAGAATCACCCATTTATGGGCATTCTCGGAATCACCCATTTATGGGCTATCCATGTATCACCCCTTGTGGGCCTTTGCATGGAATCATAACATAACCTGGCTGGATCCTTGTGTATTGAATGGGGGTACGGGGGAGTAGAAGTAGACATGTGAATATTATCCAAGTAGTACAGTTCCCAGAATCACTCCATAGTATAGATCCCAGAATCTCCTATGCCATTCACATGTTTATATTGTACTCTGACTCACTAGCCACTGTTAGTTCTCTACTTATAGTAGATATTTCTATTATAGTTCTCTCTCTCTATTTACATAATGTATTTCCTTCAGATCATGTAACTTACTTTACTGCATGATTATATTTTCTAACCTGCTATGATTTGTTGAGATGTACTGTGCTCGCTCCTGTCCTGACTGGACATGTTGATAAATTTTACAGATAGCTTGGAGGTTGCCTGCTAGCCTAGAGGAGACACATTAGAGGTTATTTAGATAGCTATTTCAGTTGTCTGGAGTTGTATTTACTTTATGGATTACTGTATTTGAGCTTTGAGACGTATTTCTGGATTTGTGTATCTTAGACACTTAGACTTCTATCTGCTGTATCTCTATTGGATTTCATATTTTATTTATCTCCTATTATGCTCTACTTTAGATGTGATTGAGTTTACATTCTGCTACGTCACCCCCATTCGGGGAGTATAAACTGCTTAGCCTTATACTGTTAGTTGTTTGAGACCTAGGACAGCGTTATACCGCCGACACTGCGGCGTAGGCTGGACGTACCCACGTCTCGTGCCCTTACTCTAGGGTGCGGGTCGTGACACATTTTTAGTGGTGGCCCATGCAGGTCAAGTTTGTGTAGTGGTATTCGAACTAGAGTACCACTACAGCCTGCAGTAGAATTAGGATATATTTTTGAAGGTACTCAATCACAGTTAGGATTTCTTGAGAGATTCCTGGGATGACCCTTGAGAATCTTATTTTAACTTCGATTTGAAAAACTCTTTTTCTTGATTTGATTTGTCTTTACTTTCTGTTGTTGAATTTGATTTTGATGGATTATTATTGAATTTGAGTTTGTATTTAGTGATTTTGATGAATGATTGTTGAATTTTGAATCTTGATGTTAGTTTAGCATCCGAGTTTGTATTTATATGATTTGAAGGATTTTTTTATTTTGAATCTTGATGTTCGTTGATAAATTTGATTTTTGGGTATTCATTGTTGATTTAATTTAATTTTTGTCAAGATAAATTATATAGGCTAGGTCATCTAAGTTTTGGAATCTAGTCTCCTATAGTCACATTAGCCAGCATGGTGAGGACATATAGTCTGATTTTGGATATATTTCTCGGGTGTGGGAATTTAAAATTTTCGCTGCCAAGCTAGCGCATCGTGAAAATGTTAAATACCATGATTCTAGAGGTATGTGCCTTAGTCGAGGACTCTGTGATTATCGCAGCCTTGCTTACTAGTATGACGAGGATTTAGAGTACCATGATTTTGGATAGACGCATATGATTATCAGATTGTACCTTAAATATTTTTGAACATGTTTTCTCTACTTTTGTACCAGTCCTTCAATTTTTTTTATTATTTGTTTGTTTTGCCTTGTTTCTTATTATTTAACTTAGGAGTAGGTTTAGCTGTTTTTATAAACCTTTGTGTAACTTCTTTCTATGAATTTTTTCTTAATACAATGAATCAATGATTTTGCTAGACTTATTTTGGATTTGATATTATAGCTCTGGTTTCAAAATGGTTCCTTCTTTTAAACAGATAAGCAGAACAAATTCTTTTATCATTCTCTTCCTGCCAATATTTTATTTCTATCATTCCTTGTCTTATACAACTATCATGATTACATCAATTCCCTGCCTCGTATCTAATTCTGTTAGGTAGACTTTAAACCCTTGAATCTTCATATCATTTTACCTGAGAAATGTTGAGGAAGTGACGTAAATCATCTAGTTCGGAAATGACGTAATTGGTTATCATAGGATAATTTTGTAGGAATCAGAATGTTGGATGTCAAATATAAAAAATTTGAGAGGGAGATGTGGTAAAGGTTTAGAATGGAATCGAGTGATAAATGTTATCAATTTATAAACAATCGCAAAAATTTTGGTTATGAGTAATTTATGGATGTATTTAAAAAAAACTAATGAGGATATCAGAGGTCAACCTAGTTTTGAGAACTTAGAAAATCTTGGTTATTGATTCTTGGAAACTATTACAAGGCTATGTAAAAATTTAGAGATGGAAAGAAATTTAATTGTATTCGATGATCTTGCAAAATTGAACTAGATATTGTAAGAGGGTGACTAGAGACAGAGAGAACACAAGGATTTTAAGTTATAGGAATTATTTTAGATGATTGGAGAAAATTGTAGAATTCAAAAGGATAATATTTGAAGGTTAACGTTGAAGAAAATATGAAGGTTGATTTATAAACAAGAATAAATTGTTTGACATAGTGGTATTAGAATTGAGAGAATACGAGACTTGACTTTAACAAGTACAAGGATTTCGTAAACTGGATTTAGAGGTTTCGGATCTAATTTAGAACGAGGTGAAGAATTGAAAATTTGATTAAATGAATAAGTGTAGATACCTAATTAAAAGGGGTATGCTTCGTGGAAAATATTTTAGAAGTTTGGAATTTTGTCTATGGTGATCATGGTAAAGGTTTAGATGACTGAAGGTTATAAATTTTTTTTGATGATAGTCATATAAGGGTTGATTTTTTTATATTAGGACTTGTGAGATAAAAATATGATTGGCCAATGATAAACTTGATGGTATTAGAGAGAGATGATTAACTTGACTTCTTATGAAATCTTTCTTTGTTTTCCCTAAAAGGTTTTCAATATCATTGAAACATAGCTTCCTTAATCACGACCAAATCGACTTCGATCATCTTTCTTATCATATTAATATCTTAGGTTGTACTTAATTGAATTAGATTTGATTGAGACCTGAATCTCCATCCTTGTATGCTCGTTCTCAGACTTTGTTGAACCTGTCCTCCATATTGCCCAAATCTTGATTTCTCCAATTTGATTAACTTAGATCTTATCGAGAATAATATTCTTAATATATATTGTGATTAGATTTCCATGCAATTGACTTTCATTCTTTAACTTCTGATTTTGATTTTTTGAATAGTACCCCTTTATAGATAATTGGTAGTTATCTTTATTTTATTTTTTGATGAGTACCAGTTTTTATAGGATGGTAGACTGTCTTACAGTTTTGATGATTTGTTATCTTTTATAGTTTAGCACCCTAGATTGCTTGTGTTGATACCCTATGACCGTTTTGGTTTAGCATGACTAGTATACCAAGATGGGACTTTCACTACCACCGTATGCCATGACCCTGTATGTCATCCATTTAAATCGTATGATTGTTCAAGTTCTGAGACTTTGATTGTGGGGGGTTTGACCTAGAAGGAGTATGAACATTTTAATTTCGAGGACGAAATTTTTCTAAGGTGGGTAGACTTGTAACACCCAGTTTTTTAAAATAAGGGTAATTTTGAAATTTTGTAATTTTAATCATTTATTGATTTGACATTTAAATCATGATATAATTTTTTGTAATTTTTAAATTATTTTCAAACTATTTAAAATCATGACTTGTGATTTTGATGTTTTGCTAGTGAAACCCTAGAGATTGTTTGACCTAGAGCCTAACCATGTGATTAGGATATTTTAATGTCATTTCTGGCCTAAGAATATTTTGCATTTGACCTCTTTGAATTATTTTGATATTTATTGCGTTGGTGATTGTTGATTTTGACCTTGATAGGTGTGATTTTGTGATGGTTTTGTGTCCGTATAGACACGTCTCAGTTTTTATTTACAAATGTTTGATGTGCCTCAAAGAGATTTTTTTTTGCTGATTTTTTTTAAAATTATTTGAACGAGATTGTTTTCTGGTATTCCTGTGATTGCTTTGTTTTAATTTCGAGGACGAAATTTTTTTAAGGTGGATAGATTTGTCACCCCCAGTTTTCAAAAACAGGGGTATTTTTGTCATTTTACATTTTTGAATATTTTTGAAATTTATTTTATTATTTATGATATTATTTTGGGGTTAAAATTTATTTTATTATTTATGATTTTGTTTTGGGGTTATTTGAGTCGGGTTCGAATTTCAACTCAATCGACTTGAAACGGGGACCCGGGGTAGTTTAACTCTAGTGGGACCCACACACTAGTTAGGCATGGCCCACATGATATTAATTTTAGTGCACATGATATTAATTTTAGTTAGTAGTTAGACTAATTATTTATGGATAGGTTTAGTTTAATTAGAGACTTAAAACTAGACTAAATTGACCTCAACCTTAACCCATTCCTAATTTAAATCAAATAGATTAGTGGAGGGTATTTTGGACATTCAAATAGGGGACACCTCACCCTTTTTGGGCAGCCACCTATGGGGGGGATAAGGAGTGAGTCATCCTTCATTCATTTGTTTTCATCCACTTTCTCGCTCGTTTTCTTCCCAAATTAATTTAGAGATGAACCTCCATTGATTTCATCTCCAAATCAACCCTTTCTTCTACTAAATCTTCTTTTTCTCCTCTACTCCATGGTTAGAGGGTGCTAGCCAAGTTTGGGAGGATTCGGAGTTGGTTCGAGTCCTTTTAGAATCTCTACGTGTCGGTGTCGTGTCGGAAGAATTTTTCTTTGAATCTCTCTCCCGGAAGGTATAATCTCTCCTCTAATCCATCCCTACATGCATATAAATATTTTGAACCCATAGGAATGACCCCCATAGTTGTATCTCCATTTGTGTCCATTTCGTGTCCATTTGGAGGTCATAGGAGTGTCCTTTGTGTTGTGGTTGTGTCCATGTGGAAAAATCCCAAATTTGGACACACTATGAGTTGTTATGTATGAATGAATTATTACATGTTTAATCTCATATTTTGTATTAGAGATGTGTTCTATAGTGTCTCATATATATAGTGTAGAGAGTGAGTTCTTGATATATTAGTTATATACTTGTGTTTCTTTTGTCTCAAACTACCTAAATTCGTCATAATATTTATTCACGTTTTTAGTAGCAATAGCAACTTATAAATGTCATAACTTTTAGCTTAAACTTTGATTTATCTCCCATTTTTTTAAAAGAACCGTATCGAAGTTAGCTTTCCAAATATATATTTTAATAAACCAAATTCGTTCTGAAACTTTCTGTAAAATTATTTGAGTGTCAACTGTACGAAAGACGAACATGTTTCGGTATTTTTGTGATTCCGGGAGCTTCTGGACACGAAAATGCAATCCGTTTAAACTCGGAAAGCTAACACAAAGATCTATAACATACTTTAATCCTAGAATTTAATGAATGCTTAATTAGTACAGTATTGATTTTAAGTAGAAGATTACTATACGACATATGCATTTTGTGTATCCTTGTATGTACAAATATGTATGTATGCATGTGTATATATATATATATATATATATATATATATGTGTGTGTGTTAAGAGAATGTAATATAATATAGAGTATGCATAAATGATATAATGTATAAAGTATATAATATATTCAAATATGTATGTATAGGTGAATGAATGAATGAATGAATGAATAAATGAATGCAATGCAATGCATGAATGAATGGATGAAATGCAAGCATGTGGGTAATACAAGGTATTGAAACATGTATTCAAGTATCCATACGTACGTATGTAACGTAATCAAGTATGAACGTATGCTATATATGAATGCCAACATAATAGGAATGTATGATACCATATTAGCACTTAGCACCATGTTCATATGTTAAAACCCCCTTCTACATGTTGACAGTAACCCCAAGCATGAATACACATAAAACCTACTTACTGTTATGAGTAAACCCTTTGATGTATAAATAAACCCTTTTTATGATTAACACCCACACACACATGCTAAACCTATGCTTTACATGTTATTTCTTCTATGTGACACAAAGAACCCTTGCTAAATTTATCCTTCTAACATAATACCCTCACACTTGAACACATTGTACTGCTATGTACACATTGCCATATCCACATTCTTGTATCACTCACTCCTTGTCTTTATGCACCTTGCTTGTAATAAAAATATGAATATATGTAATATATATATATATATATATATAATATATATATATATAATATATATATATATATATGTAAAAAAAATATATATATATATATATATATATATATATATATATATATATATATGTAATGTGTGTTTGACAACTTGTGTAGCTTTGTGATTTTGTGTGTTTAGTCTAGGCTTGGTTAGGCCTAATAAGACTTGTTAGTCTAGGTTTAGACCTAGTACTGCCTAGTTAACCTAATTTGACTAGTACGGTTGACCAGAGTTGACCAAGAGTTGACTTTGACCTAGAATGACCTAGAATCATGTAGAATGCATAGTAGAGCTTTATTTTACTATTTTGGACTTGTTGTGACTTGTGATGTTCTAAATAGGAGCCAGACACCTCTCCTCGGACAGTATATTTCCTTTAGACATTCAGATAGCAGACGAGTACATTCTCTGATCATTTCATATCCTGCTTAGAATTATTTTTCTGCTTTAAATTACTTTACTTGATGCTGTCACATTGGTAACACGGATTAGTACTATATGGATCCATTCTTGAGATATTATCCCCTCAGGGAGCATCGTATACTACATGTTCTGTGCGTTTCACTTACATGGTGTATTACTATGCTTCACGGTTCATCGATCACTTGTGACATGTACTCTCATGATCACAGAGTCTTCCCTGAATCACTCATTTATGGGCATTCCCAGAATCACCCATTTATGGGCATTCCCAGAATCACCCATTTATGGGCTATCCATGTATCATCCCTTGTGGGGCCTTTGCATGGAATCATAACATAACCTGGCTGGATCCATGTGTATTGATTGGGGTTACGGGGGAGTAGAAGTAGACATGTGAATAATATTCAAGTAGTGCAGTTCCCAGAATCACTCCATAGTATAGTTCCCAGAATCTCCTATGCCATTCACATGTTTATATTGTACTCTGACTCACTAGCCACTGTTAGTTCTCTACTTTTAGTAGATATTTCTATTACAGTCCTCTCTCTCTGTTTACATATGTATTTCTGATCCTATATCTTACTTTACTGCATGATTAAATTTTCTAACCTGCTATGATTTGTTGAGATGTACTGTGCTCGCTCATGTCCTGACTGGACCTGTTGATAAATTTTTACAGATAGCTTGAAGGTTGCCTGCTAGCCTAGAGGAGACACATTTGAGGTTGTTTAGATAGCTATTTCAGTTGTCTGGAGTTGTATTTGCTTTATTGATTACTGTATTTGAGCTTTGAGACGTATTTTTGGGTTTGTGTATCTTAGACACTTAGACTTCTATCCGCTGTATCTCTTTTGGATTTCATATTTTATCTATCTTCCATTATGCTCTACCTTAGATGTGATTGAGTTTACATTCTGCTATGTCACCCCCAATCGTGGAGTATTAACTGCTTAGCCTTATACTGTTAGTTGTATGAGACCTAGGACAGCGTTCTACCTCCGACACTACGGCGTAGGCTGGACGTACCCACGTCTCGTACCCTTACTCTAGGGTGCGGGTCGTGACAGAGCTCGGAGCTCCTGGACCTCTCGTTTTGCCTCTCTGGCCTCATCTGCAATGTTGGGAGCCGATATTGTAGGAGGGTTGTCGCCCGGGGTTGAGTTCGAGTCCGCATTGGCCGCGGACCCAAGCTTGTCTGGCCAGGCGTCCTTCCTTGTAGAGTTGGTAGGGCCGCTTTGATCTCGTCCACGGATTTGACCAAGGTATGAAGTATGGCCTCCAGGGTGCCGATGCGTTGGCGATCACTGGGACCGTCTTGGTTGTTGTTCTTCATGAACATTGTCCTCACATGAGGAGAGATGTAAGGAACGGTGGAGGACGTGCCTTCAGAATCATAACCTTGTACCGAGAAATCGTCGGGGTATGTAGGAATGTTCTCCTCTGGTTCGGACTCAGAGGAAGTGCTACCCCGTGCATAGGAGGCTGCCTCGTCTTGGGACCCATGGACATCTTCCGGGACGTCTGGGTCTACTGCATCTGTGGAAGGAATTGCTTCCTCCGGTGCATCTAATATCGGATTGTCGTGGACGTTCGGATGGGTGCTACCCGCAGTTTCAGCTACCCCCAGGGATGGGGATGACGAATCTCCAAGTGTTGAAGGTTTCATTTTTGAACGGTTGCCTTGATAAACTCCTCCTATGGTGGTTGTGGATGACCGCTTGGATGAGAGCTTCTTGGCCGTACCGGTTGAAACCTTTGGGCTGGCCATATTCATCTTCTTCCCTACTTTGCTAGTAGGGACCTTCTGAGCAAAGTTGCAGGAGGCGACATGAAGCGCTTCGTCTTCTGAGCTTGATGGTAGGACCGGTCCTGGATGTTAAAGTCGTTGGAAGACGGATTGCCAGTCCTCTTGGGCTGCCGCCATGCTGCAGCAGTTGACGATGACTTGAGTGCAGTGATGTCCATGAAAGGACTCTCTGTACACCAAGCTTTCTTCTTTTTCTTGCGCTTGTGAAGAATCACATCACGCAAGTCACTCGTTTTATGGGCTCGAGAGTTCCGAGCAAACGTGTTGGTATCCTGCCTGCTCCCTGATGTGGGGCTAGTAAGAGTACTTGCCCATGTTCGTTGTTGGAAGATTCTTGATAGCTATCCCGTCTGTTGGCCACCTGGGGTTGGACACGGACAGTTTTATACAACTTTTCATCAGGGGCCCGCGTAATCGTCAGCGGGATGCCCTAATGGTCAGAAGTTGGGACAGCTGACTGAGCTCGACGAGCCCGCGTTGTCCTAGACTTCTTTCCTCTAGCACCTGATAGTACATAGTAGGAAGAGTCCAAGTTGTTCGTCACAGAGTCTGGCATATATTAGTGAGAGCCTCTGGGGTCAGGACCGCATGAGAGGCGGTCAAAGACTGACCCTGAGCCATGCAGGGTAGATGTCTTGCGGCTGAGTTTGGCAGCCGCATAAGTGTTCTCCATACGGCTGGGAACAGTTTGCATACGGCTAGAAGTTGTGGCCGCATGGGCCTCTTTCATGCGGTTGGCAGTTGTGGACGTATGGGCCTCTTGCGGCTGGCAGTTGTGGCCGCATGAGCCTTCTCCATGCGGCGGGTGCCCTTACGTGGCTGCTTCTTGGACCGCATAGAGTCCCTCTTTGCCCCTGTAAGTCCAGCATCATAGTATTTTCCTCTGCCGGACTTGGGGACAGCAGAGTCCTCTACGTTCTGAAGTGGGGCCGCATAAGGGCCTTCTCTGCCGTCTTGGGCAGCAGAGAGCATTTCTTCCAGATCTTGGAAAGGAGCAAAATGATTTTAGCCTCCACTTCCTGCGGGCCTTCCTTGTGCGGGCTCGCTTCTGGACTGGGCCAGCGCTTCCGTTGGAGAGCATTTTTTCAAACACCTGCTGGTCGAAGCGGACGACCAGCATCTGTTGCGTGGAGCCAGGTTTGGCTGCGTCCGATTGCGTCACCAACTTCTCAGCCATGGAGAAGTTAGTCCCCAGCAGAGTCGCCATCGTGTTTGCCAATGATTATAAAAGAACAAAACAATTTTATGGGAGGACTGGACTTTACTTCACAATACAAACTCGCTCGTACAAAGAGAGCCTAGGAATAAAACCTAGGAAAAGCAATCTAAGTACAATTGTTTAGTTTTTCTGTGGCGTGACGGTAGAGGCTCGGGAGAGTGCTATCAACTCTGCCTTACTCCTTGGACGAACGAACGTCGCTTCGGCTCTGATGAAGAAATGCTCTTGCTGGGTGCTCTTTGCTTTATGCCTCTCTCTGTGTCTCCGCCGCTCTCTGTGTCCAGGGTTTTACAAGGGAATGGTACCTTGCTATTTATAGGGCTTTGTGATAAGTAGGGTGTAAAGTAATTTCTCCTTGAAAAGTGGACGATTAGGGATTGGTTAAGATTAGCCTTGATCTTGTTTGTTGGAAATCAATCTGGACTATTATGTTGATTGCAACAAATCTGCATTGTTTGTTCGAAATTGATCCGGGCAGTTATGTTGATTGCAATAAATCTGCATTGTGATGATTTGTTGATAGCAGCAAATCCGAGTGGATATCTTGGTCAATCTTCTATCACATGTCCCAACCACCACTATGCCGAGAGCCGTATGAACGCGGGTGGATAAGTCTTAGTCGATCTTCTGCCACGTGTTCCAACTGTCATTATGCTGTGAGCCGCATAGACGGGGCATCCTGGCAGAGCCACATGAGTGTGGCCCCGACTACTGAGCCGCATGAAGGTGGCAGCCGCATGAGAGTGACAGCCGTATAAGAGTGAACCCCAACTGAACCGCATAAGGGTGGCCCCTACAATCTGAGCCGCATGAGAATGGCAGCCGCATGCGGGTGGCCTCCAACTGAACCGCATAAGGGTGGTCCCCACAATACGAGTCGCAAGATAGTGGCAGCCGCATGGGGGTAGCCTCCACCTGAACCGCATAAGGGTGGCCCCCACAATCCGAGCCGTATGAGGGTGGCAGCCGCATGAGGGTGGCAGCCGCATAAGGGTGAACCCCCAAGTGAACCGCATAAAGGTGGTCTGGGCGGTCCGCATAGAGAGCTTCTTTGGACTTTGTGGACTATGCCGGCTGTCTCAGAGATTTTCTCGTCTTTTGAGGAGCCTGACGCGTCTCCTCATTATGTCAGAGCCGTCAGAGTTGTCACTTTATGTCAGAGCATTAAATGGCCAGCTGCAGGAAATAATTATGGCCAGCTATCATCGGCATGTTTTGAGCCGCATGAGGCCACGTGGCTCTTCCTGAGCCGCATAAAGTCCCTGAGCCGCATGCGGCTCTCTGGGTCTTTTCGAGCCGCATAAGATTCTTCGAGCTTTTGAGCCGCATGTTGAGTCTGGGCTGCATATAAATTATTATTCTTTTTTATGCTTCTATACTAATCATGACACCGTGGGTGATTGTAATGAATGTGCTTGTATAAGCTACCAGTCTGTTTCGCATCATATCTAGGACTTGTGTCCCTGGTTACCACGGTCAGGGATTCATACTGAATCTGACTAGGTTAATGACTAGATTGATCAAGTAGTTCATATAGAGAGGTCGACTACAAGCAATATCGTTATCTGGGCGTCTTCCTGATGGACTTATAGCCTGCCGACGAGTAGGGCACATTTTCAGCTCACTGTTATATGGAGCACTTCAAGCAACGATTACTAAGCACACTGTCATGTGTTGCACTCAAGTCACCTAACAAGTCAAGACAACTCTTAACACGAACCTTGCGCCTGGATAACTTGGATAGTCTGCAGGGCTTGTGGCCGTAAGGAATCCTCATTGCATCTTGCCAGTAACTAGGCTTGTGATAACCCTAGCTAGTTAATTGGTTAGAGACTAAGTTCTATTCAGGTGAAGAGTTACGTGTAACGCCCCAGTCCCAAATACTTGAGACTAGATACGTATCATGCCAGCTGTATACATACGAGTAAATATACGGCTCGTATGTATACATAAGCTGTAAAATGTAGTAATCCAAGACACTCTAAATCTCATCCACAATGAAAAGAATAATAGTATATAATCAACTTGAATATTTATGGTACAATCATTAGGCGGAGACAAAGTCTACTACCAACTATCTCAATGGTATAAATGTACAAGAAAGCGATCGACAAAATGATAAAACGAACCAAGAGCAATCATCTTCGAGAAATGGGAAAGACCACGGCCTTGGCTAGAACACCTGCAAAAAACATGAACACACACCTGGAGAAAAACCAGGTCCTCAGAGGGACGTAACAAGACATATAATATCATGCCAATAAAATGAATAATAAAGCTCAACAGAAAAATATGCATGAGTAAAGGTTCCTAACCATTCTATGTGGAATACACTTTAGAGGACAACGTTCTACGCAGGGGCTGTAACGGATTCACGCAAGCAAGTAATAAAGAGTGGCCGTCAAGTATCGTTCATACGAGACGCTATCGGCCCTGGGCAGAAGGTAGTGCTCATAAGAGTCACCCTCGGCCCAAAATGTGTGTAAAAATAAATGTAGCCCCTACGCTAATAACTGTCCCCTCCCTCCAATGATACTATACAACTCCACGACACTGTTTAATCCATAATAACTACCAAGTCTCCTACACAAATCTATTAGCAGTTATATCCTAACGCACAGCCTGTACGCACCAATGATCAGTCAGCACGCAAGTCCGCATCTATATGCGACTCACAACTCACACATAATCCGTGACACTTCGTAACAGTTTATGAGATGCACTAAACATACGGTGGTCCCTTAACTCTCAGCCAATCGCATAAAGTATAATAATTTGCATATATATATAGTTTTGAAAGAACAACATAAAGAAAAAGTATGCAAGATATTGAGCAAGAAATTGAACAGTAAAGGCAAGGTGTCTTGCCTGGGGGAACGGCTGGAGTGGTGCGGTGTTCTCTGACATGTCTCAATAGTCCAACAGCCATGGGCGATGTGTAGGGGTCCGAGGTCGCGAAAAAATTGGAAAGCATGATTAGTCATGAGTAATGAGATTAATTAGAAGAATTTGTGAAGTAGATAAATATACAATTTCTTAGAAACTTTAAAAACATGTTTACTTGTAAAAATTTATTTACGAAAATACTTGAAAATAATAAATTTAAAAAATTATATCTTATTAGTCAAAATACTCTAAGTTGTAAAATATGATTAAAGTGGAAACTAAATTTCATAATTTAGAATATCTATTTTAGATAAATATTTAAAATACTTCTAAATCATTTAGACCAAAAAGTATAACTGGTCAAATATATGTATATATAATTTGAAAAGAATATTTTAGTATTTTTTTTAATTAAGTTGAAATTTGCTAGAAAATATTTGTCCAATTAAAATAATAGTAATCATAATAATGTATATATATATTATCAATATAGCCAATAAATAATAATAATAATAATAATAATAATAAAACTAATAATAACTAATAATAAAGATAATAACACTATATAATGATAATAATAATATTAATAATAATAATAATAATAATAATAATAATAATAACAGTAATAATAATAATAATAATAATAATAATATACTGCTGTTCTCTTGAACTTAAACATAGTACTAAAACATAGTACTAATAATAATAAAACATAGTACTAATATAATAATAATATAATTAAATATAGTACTAATAATAATAAAACGTATGTAGCATCCTAAGCATAGTGCTGTTCTCTTGAACTTAAGAAATAGGAAAAAAATGCGTGGGAGAGAGAGAGAGAGTAGTTGAGAAAAAAATAAAAGGAAAGATTTAGAAGGAGAGATGAAGAGCAAGAGTGGGGAGACTCATGAAGGGTTTCGGCCAGAGAAGTCGACCATGGTGGAGGCCACCAGAGAGCTTGGCCTAGGCGTGTGCTCATGGCGGCTCTCCGGAGTTGTCCTGGCGGCCGCGGGCTCCTGCGTGCGGTGGCGCGCACGACGGGGCGCCGAATCTAGAGCGGAGAGGCGGCTGCGACAAGATTTGACGGCGACGGTGCTCTGGCGCCAGTTTTTGGGAGGCTCGCCTGGCCGGAGGCGGCGGATTTGGCGGTCGGGCGCCGGAGGCTCGGCTTGGGGCGGAGATCGGGCCAACCGCGGGGGACAAGGCGGCCGCGGGGCTGCGGTGCGTCGAGCGCGATGGATTAGCCGGGGAGGGTCGGCCCGACGTCACCACCGAGGCGCTCGGGTCGTGGACTCGTGATCGACGACGGGGCTCGCGTCTCCAAGGTTGCTGCGGCGAGGAGGAGGGTTGTCGTGGGGCGGCGCGCACGCCGGACGGAGGGGATGCGACAGAGTTAAGAGTGGTGGTGTAAAATTATTTTCGTTTCCGTTTATGGTTGTGGTGGTGACGATTTTGGGGGGGTTTGATGGTGGTGGTGACCGACATCGGCGGCGGTGTTGGCTATGTCGGGATGACGATGCCGGGGTGGTGATCGGGTTGCTGGAGACGACAAGGAGGAGTAGGAGATGGGTTGCATCGTGTCGAGGGTGTGTCCCGACGCGAGACGGATAACTGTACAAGAGCTGGAATAAGATTGACATCGACACGGTGCACGCTGGCTTGGGTTGGCCCTGACACGATACACGTACATGTGAAATTTTTTTTGGAGGAATTTGTGAATGGTAGAAATATATGGATGAGTACCTCTCCTTATATAGGAGGTGGGAATTCCCAGTTGAATAATGATTAGGATTTATTTAAACCCCATTTAGATAATTCAAAAATCAAATCTAAATTAAATTCTAATTAGATAAAGACAATAAATTTAAATCGGCTTTTTGAACTGATTTATCAAATCTAATTCAATAAAAATAAAATCCTTTTTAATAATTCTTTTCTAATAGAATTTATCATAATTACTCAATTATTAAGTCCAATAAAATCCCTATTTACATTTTCATAACTATTAAAATATATTAATAATTAATTTCAAAATTCAAATTATATACATAAATCAGAATTTATTTACCTTGTATGCAAAAGAATATTGGTATGAAATATAGTAATTAAAATTACTATTTATTTTGTACCATAAATTAAATTACCTTTTTATAATAACTAAATAAAATGAAGTGATGCATTTAGCAATATAAGATATTTACGATATATCATTTTAAAACCTTATTTCTCCTATTTAAATAAAATCTATGCTCAAAATATCTTTCTAAAATATATGCCTCGTACATATTCGTACTCAACGAGAAATTATGAAAATATGAATTGCACGCGACGTATAAATACGAAGAACAAAAAAATATAAATACTCAAATTATTATATATAAAAAAAATTAGAAAATTTAGGGGGTTTACATCCTACCCAACTTACAAGAATTTCGTCCTCGAAATTTAGGAATAGGTAGAGTACAAGAGTTTAACGATAAGAAAGTATGAACAATTCATTTGGCGAGACAAGGGGACGATATTCAATACGAACATGCATCGCAATCTCAAGATTAAATCATGAAGATGGAATTGAATGTGGGTCGCTAGTTATCACCACGAAATAAGAAAGTTTTAGGTTTAAAGTTAATCATGATAAGGCATAGAATGAAGAGTTTAAAGGATCGACTAGATTAAGGCAATCAATTGAGAGGATATAGCTGTCTTTGTTTAGAATTAATCATTCTCAAGTTCCAAGAGGGTCGAGATAATGGATCTAAGGTCGAGGAAAAAGTTAAATCAAGACGGGAATATAGTCACATTAGTTGGTCAGTGGGTAACTATCTCCAAGTATATACAAATATTATGGTCATAGGAGAATGGTTTGGTCTATCTATCAATCACAAGCTTTGTCTAGAATAGTTAAAAGACGAAAGCCAACAAGAGTCGAAAGGAGATGTTTTTGAATGCCAATATGTGATTCAAAGGCGGTTGTATAATTCCAAGAGAATTGCCAAGGTAATTGCGGAGGAGACTCTAGGGGCAAGTTTACTATGTCTCCATCTACGTAGAATGATATATGAAAGGTGAACCAAAGTACACTTGGTTGATCAGACCATCGTGCACCGGTTCTGATTAGACGATATGTTAGTGGGAGCGACCCAATAAGATACGTCATGATCAAGCTTGATAAGAATTAAGCTTGCAAAATTTATGCTAAGTTAGCATTAAAAATAGTCAAAGTATAAGTAAGGAACCATGCTAAAGGAGAATTAAATAGTCCAAGATTCTTTAAAAATCAAGTCTTGCCCCAAGTTTGGGCCTATACAGCCGGCTTGGTTGACTAGGTAAGTTAGGGTCCACTGAATTCTATGGTCTAAGTGAACCTGTCAATGTGGTCCACAAAATGTTGGTTAGGTCGTGAGGTATTCTACCCAACTTACAAGAATTAAACTAGTAGTGTGATGGGATAATGAGTAAAATAATCAAGGTAAGGCACAAAATTAAGCATTAAAGGAATTCAAGTAGAGCATCATCACATATCGGTTTGAAAGAATTTAGTCGAGATTTAGTCCCTATCTGTGGTCGAAAAGTATATCGGTATCATGGTAGGGTTATGATTTAGTCTTTATGACCTGAAAGTCGATCATAAAAATAGAGTACAAGGGGACATATTTTAGTGGAACATTATATACCTACATGAAGGCGGGCTCTTCTAGGTCTTGCATATGAAATTTGTTGGAAGGAAAAGTCTAGAGTTGTGCTCCAAATATCTAAGACATGGTAAAGGGCACAAAAGGATTTAAAATAGAAAGTGAAAATTTCATAAGGTGTTTAGTTGCCGAACACAAAAATAAAATCAAGATATAACACGAAGTAAGGATAATTAAGGAATCTAACAGATCATGGTAAAATAGATTCAGGACACAGTTCCAGAGAAGATTGTCTCTAGGAACGATCAAATCATTTTTAAATTGTAATGGTTAGAAGATCACGATGAAAGATTGAGTGAATCAATATTGAAATATAATCACATGGGTTGGTAGATGACTAACTGCATTTGAGTATATACGACTATCATGGTCATGAGTGATATGACAATTAATGTGGACTACTGCTGTCTATCTTGGTTGCCTATCAAAATAAGATTTTAAATCTATAAATTTGAGTTCCTCAAACATTTCGCAATATTGTTCTCAAAATAATCTAATATCCTATCATTCCAAGCTGCCAAATATAACCATAATTTAAATTTCTTTAATCCACCTCAAGGTAACCTTTATCATAATACACTTTTTTTTCTCAAAAGGTATCATAAACTAGACTTTCCTTTATTTAGTGGCAACAAAATCATGAATTAAAAATTCTCAAATTGTCTAACCAATCTTGAATAAACTTTTATTAAGCCACAAATCAATCTCCATATATCATTAATCCAAATCTTAAACTTAAAATTTAAATAGGTTTAACAACCGTAAATCATTCAAGAGTTTAACATTTAAAATAAATCCTCAAATGATTCTATATCCTTCCAAATATATTTATTTTTTTTTCCACCTTAAACTTAAAACTCAAATTTTCAAACTTATTAATCATAGATCGTACAACTCAATTTAAAACCTTAAGAGTTTACCAAATTTTATCAATCTCACTTATAAATCTTGTAGTAGCATTAAAATTTATAAATCCTTTGCAACTAAATTTATATCTCTTCAAAGATGTATAACTATAATCAAATGATTCATAAATATATTTTTTTCAAAGACCTTCAAAAATCAAAACTCAAAATTTATTTCAATTTCCTTTCTCAATTGTATATAGATTCCACTATCCCTTTTGTAGATCCAAATAAAGTAAAAATCCTTCGAAGTTATTAATGTTGCTACTACCCAACTTGGAATAAACTAATCCTTAAGATCATACTTCTAGAAAAATATCTTTATAACTCAATTAGGGTCTCAACGTATTCCAATTGCCAATGTAACCCTTCTTCCATATGTTTAACCTATGAGCATATACTAGTGTAGTCATCTTCCTATCAAGTACGGAAATAAGGATTTCGGTAGGAAGAGCTCAAGCAAGATGCAAAAATCAAAGGAAGCCACGGGAGTCGGAATATGAAAATCAAGGAAGGTCAAGGAAGATGATCAAGTATGTGGATGAGATTCCTAGATTCTAATCCTATATTGCAGGTCCGTTCGGTACATTAATATAACCGAAACGGCAATCTTGACCTGCATGGGCCACCACAAAAACATGTAACGCCCCAATCCCAAATACTTGAGACTAGATACGTATCATGCCAGCTGTATACATACGAGTAAATATACGGCTCGTATGTATATATAAGCTGTAAAATGTAGTAATCCAAGACACTCTAAATCTCATCCACAATGAAAAGAATAATAGTATAAAATCAACTTGAATATTTATGGTACAATCGTTGGACGGAGACAAAGACCACTACCAACTATCTCAATGGTATAAATGTACAAGAAAGCGATAGACAAAATGATAAAACGAACCAAGAGCAATCATCTTCGAGAAATGGGGAAGACCACGGCCTTGGCTAGAACACCTGCAGAAAACATGAACACACACCTGAAGAAAAACCAGGTCCTAAGAGGGACGTAATAAGACACATAATATCATGCCAATAAACTGAATAATAAAGCTCAACAAAAAAATATGCATGAGTAAAGGTTCCTAACCATTCTATGTGGAATGCACTTTAGAGGACAACGTTCTACACAGGGGCTGTAACGGATTTACGCAAGCAAGTAATAAAGAGTGGCCGTCAAGTAGCGCTCATACGAGACGCTATCGTCCCTAGGCAGAAGGTAGTGCTCATAAGAGTCACCCTCGGCCTAAAATGTGTGTAAAAATAAATGTAGCCCCTACGCTAATAACTGTCCCCTCCCCGCAATGATAATATACATGTGTCGACTCCACGATACTGTTTAATCCTTAATAACTGCCAAATCTCCTACACAAATCTATTAGCAGCTAGATCCTAACGCACGGCCTGTACGCACCAATGATCAGTCAGCATGCAAGTCCGCATCTATATACAACTCACAACTCATACATAATTCGTGACACTTCGTGACAGTTTAGGAGATTTTTTGCACTAAACATACGGTGGTCCCTTAACTCTAAGCCAATTGCATAAAGTATAATAATTTGCATATATATATAGTTTTAAAAGAACAACATAAAAAAAAGCATGCAAGATATTGAGTAAGAAATTAAACAGTAAAGGCAAGGTGTCTTGCCTGGGGGAACGCCTGGAGTGGTGCGGTGTTCTCTGACATGTCTCAATGGTCCAACAGCCATGGGCGATGTGTAGGGGTCCGAGGTCGCGAGAAAATAGGCAAGCATGACTAGTCATGAGTAATGAGATTAATTAGAAGAATTTGTGAAGTAGATAAATATACAATTTCTTAGAAAATATTTACATTACTTTAAAAACATGTTTACTTGTAAAAATTTATTTACGAAAATACTTGAAAATAATAAATTTAAAAAATTATATCTTATTAGTCAAAATACTCTAAGTTGTAAAATATGATTAAAGTGGAAACTAAATTTCATAATTTAGAATATCTATTTTAGATAAATATTTAAAATACTTCTAAATCATTTAGACCAAAAAGTATAACTGGTCAAATATATGTATATATAATTTGAAAAGAATATTTTAGTATTTTTTTAATTAAGTTGAAATTTGCTAGAAAATATTTGTCCAATTAAAATAATAGTAATCATAATAATGTATATATATATATATTATCAATATAGCCAATAAATAATAATAATAATAATAATAATAAAACTAATAATAACTAATAATAACGATAATAACACTATATAATGATAATAATAATAAGAATAATAACATTAATATTAATACTAATAATAAAAATAATAATAATGATAATAATAAATATAATAATAATATACTAAAACATAGTACTGTTCTCTTGAACTTAAACATAGTACTAAAACATAGTACTAATAATAATAAAACATAGTACTAATATAATAATAATATACTAAAACATAGTACTAATAATAATAAAACGTATGTAGCATCCTAAGCATAGTGTTGTTCTCTTGAACTTAAGAAATAGGAAAAAAATGCGTGGGAGAGAGAGAATAGTTGAGAAAAAATAAAAGGAAAGATTTAGAAGGAGAGAGGAAGAACAAGAGTGGGGAGACTCACGAAGGGTTTCGGCCAGAGAAGTCGACCATGGTGGAGGCCACCGGAGAGCTTGGCCTAGGCGTGTGCTCACGACGGCTCTCCGGAGTTATCCTGGCGGCCGCGGGCTCCTGCGTGCGGTGGCCCGCACGGCGGGGCACCGGATTTGGAGCGGAGAGGCGGCTGCGGCAGGATTCGACGGCGGCGGTGCTCTGGGCGCTGGTTTTTGGGAGGCGCGCCTAGTCGGAGGCGGCGGATTTAGCGGTCGGGCGCCGGAGGCTCAGCTTGGAGCGGAGATCAGGCCAACCGCGGGGGACAAGGCGGCCGCAGGGCTGCGGTGCGTCGAGCGCGATGGATTAGCCGGAGAGGGTCGGCCCGACGTCACCACCGAGGCGCTCGGGTCGTGGACTCGTGATCGACGATGGGGCTCGCGTCTCCGGAGTTACTGCGACGAGGAGGAGGGTTATCGTGGGGTGCCACGCACGCCGGACGGAGGGGATACAGCAGAGGTAAGAGTGGTGGTGTAGAATTATTTTTATTTCCGTTTATGGTTGTGGTGGTGACGATTTTGGGGGGTTTGATGGTGGTGGTGACCGACGCCGGCGGCAGTGTTGGCTGTGTCGGGATGACGATGCCGGGGTGGTGATCGGGTTGCTGGAGACGACAAGGAGGAGTAGGAGATGGGTTACGTCGTGTCGAGGGTGTGTCACGACGCGAGACGGATAACTGTACAAGAGCTGGAATAAGATTGACACCGACACGGTGCACGCTGGCTTGGGTTGGCACGGACACGATGCACGCACGTGTGAAATTTGTTTTGGAGGAATTTTTGAATGGTAGAAATATATGGATGAGTACCTCTCCTTGTATAGGAGGTGGGAATTCCCAGTTGGATAATGATTATGATTTATTTAAACCCCATTTAGATAATTCAAAAATCATATCTAAATTAAATTCCAATTAGATAAAGACAATAAATTTAAATCGGCTTTTTGAACTGATTTATCAAATCTAATTCAATAAAAATAAAATCCTTTTTAATAATTCTTTTCCAATAGATTTTATCATAATTACTTAATTATTAAGTCCAATAAAATCTCGATTTACATTTTCATAACTATTAAAATATATTAATAATTAATTTCAATATTCAAATTATTTACATAAATCAGAATTCATTTACCTTGTATGCAAAAGAATATTGGTATGAAATATAGTAATTAAAATTACTATTTATTTTGTACCATAAATTAAATTACCTTTTTATAATAACTAAATAAAATGAAGTGATGCATTTAGCAATATAAGATATTTACGATATATTATTTTAAAACCTTATTTCTCCTATTTAAATAAAATCTATGATCAAAATATCTTTCTAAAATATATGCCTCGTACATATTCGTACTCAACGAGAAATTATGAAAATATGAATTGCACGCGACGTATAAATACGAAGTACAAAAAAATATAAATACTCAAATTATTATATATAAAAAAATTAGAAAATTTAGGGGGTTTACATCCTACCCAACTTACAAGAATTTCGTCCTCGAAATTTAGGAATAGGTAGAGTACAAGAGTTTAACAATAAGAAAGTATGAACAATTCATTTGGCAAAACAAGGGGGCGATATTCAATACGAACATGCATCGCGATCTCAAGATTAAATCATGAAGATGGAATTGAATGTGGGTCACTAGTTATCACCACGAAATAAAAAAGTTTTAGGTTTAAAGTTAATCATGATAAGGCATAGAATGAAGAGTTTAAAGGATCGACTAGATTAAGGCAATCAATTGAGAGGATATAGCTGTCTTTGTTTAGAATTAATCATTCTCAAGTTCCAAGAGGGTCGAGATAATGGATCTAAGGTCGAGGAAAAAGTTAAATCAAGACGGGGATATAGTCACATTAGTTGGTCAGTGGGTAACTATCTCCAAGTATATACTAATATCATGGTCATAGGAGAATGGTTTGGTCTATCTATCAATCACAAGCTTTGTCTAGAATAGTTAAAAGACGAAAGCCAACAAGAGTCGAAAGGAGATGTTTTCGAATGCCAATATGTAATTCAAAGGCGGTTGTATAATTCCAAGAGAATTGCCAAGGTAATTGCGGAGGAGACTCTAGGGGCAAGTTTACTGTGTCTCAATCTACGTAGAATGATATACGAAAGGCGAACCAAAGTACACTTGGTTGATCAGACCATCATGCACCGGTTCTGATTAGACGATATGCTAGTGGGAGCGACCCAATAAGATACGTCATGATCAAGCTTGACAAGAATTAAGCTTGCAAAATTTATGCTAAATTAGCATTAAAAATAGTCAAAGTATAAGTAAGGAACCATGCTAAAGGAGAATTAAATAGTCCAAGATTCTTTAAAAATCAAGTCTTGCCCCAACTTTGGGCCTATACAGCCGGCTTGGTTGACAAGGTAAGTTAGGGTCTACTGAATTCTATGGTCTAAGTAAACCTATCAATGTGGTCCACAAAATGTTGGTTAGGTCGTGAGGTATTCTACCCAACTTACAAGAATTAAAATAGTAGTGTGATGGGATAATGAGTAAAATAATCAAGGTAAGGCACAAAATTAAGCATTAAAGGAATTCAAGTAGAGCATCATCACATATCGGTTTGAAAGAATTTAGTCGAGATTTAGTCCCTATCTGTGGTCAAAAAGTATATCGATATCATGGTAGGGTTATGATTTAGTCTTTATGACCTGAAAGTCGATCATAAAAATAGAGTACAAGGGGACGTATTTTAGTGGAACATTATATACCTACATGAAGGCAGGCTCTTCTAGGTCTTGCATATGAAATTTGTTGGAAGGAAAAGTCTAGTGTTGTGCTCCAAATATCTAAGACATGGTAAAGGGCACAAAAGGATTTAAAATAGAAAGTGGGAATTTCATAAGGTGTTTAGTTGCCGAACACAAAAATAAAATCAAGATATAACACGAAGTAAGGATAATTAAGGAATCTAACAGATCATGGTAAAATAGATTCAGGACACAGTTCCAGAGAAGATAGTCTCTAGGAACGATCAAATCATTTTTAAATTGCAATGGTTACAAGATCACGATGAAAGATTGAGTGAATCAATATTGAAATATAATCACATGGGTTGGTAGATGACTAACTGCATTTGAGTATATACGACTATCATGGTCATGAGTGATATGATAATTAATATGGACTACTGATGTCTATCTTGGTTGCCTATCAAAATAAGATTTTAAATCTATAAATTTGAGTTCCTCAAACATTTCGCAATATTGTTCTCAAAATAATCTAATATCCTATCATTCCAAGCTGCCAAACATAACCATAATTTAAATTTCTTTAATCCACCTCAAGGTAACCTTTATCATAACACACTTTTTTTTTCTCAAAAGGTATCATAAACTAGACTTTCCTTTATTTAGTGGCAACAAAATCATGAATTAAAAATTCTCAAATTGTCTAACCAATCTTGAATAAACTTTTATTGAGCCACAAATCAATCTCCATACATCATTAATCCAAATCTTAAACTTAAAATTTAAATAGGTTTAACAACCGTAATTCATTCAAGAGTTTAACATTTTAAATAAATCCTCAATTGATTCTATATCCTTCCAAATATATTTATTTTTTTCCACCTTAGACTTAAAACTCAAATTTTCAAACTTATTAATCATAGATCGTACAACTCAATTTAAAACCTTAAGAGTTTACCAAATTTTATCATTCTCACTTATAAATCTTGTAGTAGCATTAAAATTTATAAATCTTTTGCAACTAAATTTATATCTCTTCAAAGATGTATAGCTATAATCAAATGATTCATAAATATTTTTTTTTCAAAGACCTTAAAAAATCAAAACTCAAAATTTATTTCAATTTCCTTTCTCAATTGTATATGGATTCCACTATCCCTTTTGTAGATCCAAATAAAGTAAAAATCCTTCGAAGTTATTAATGTTGCTACTTCCCAACTTGGAATAAACTAATCCTTAAGATCATACTTCTAGAAAAATATCTTTATAACTCAATTAGGGTCTCAACGTATTCCAATTGCCAATGTAACCCTTCTGCCATGTGTTTAACCTATGAGCATATACTAGTGTAGTCATCTTCCTATCAAGTATGGAAATAAGGATTTCGGTAGGAAGAGCTCAAGCAAGATGCAAAAATCAAAGGAAGCCATGGGAGTCGGAATATGAAAATCAAGGAAGGTCAAGGAAGATGATCAAGTATGTGGATGAGATTCCTAGATTCTAATCCTATATTGCAGGTCCGTTCGGTACATTAATATAACCGAAACGGCAATCTTGACCTGCATGGGCCACCACAAAAATATGTAACGCCCCAATCCCAAATACTTGAGACTAGATACGTATCATGCCAGCTGTATACATACGGCTCGTATGTATACATAAGCTGTAAAATGTAGTAATCCAAGACACTCTAAATCTAATCCACAATGAAAAGAATAATAGTATAAAATCAACTTGAATATTTATGGTACAATCGTTGGACGGAGACAAAGTCCACTACCAACTATCTCAATGGTATAAATGTACAAGAAAGCGATAGACAAATTAAAAAATGAACCAAGAGCAATCATCTTCGAGAAATGGGGAAGACCACGGCCTTGGCTAGAACACCTGCAGAAAACATGAACACACACCTGTGGAAAAACCAGGTCCTAAGAGGGACGTAACAAGACACATAATATCATGCCAATAAAGTAAATAATAAAGCTCAACAGAAAAATATGCATGAGTAAAGGTTCCTAACCATTCTATGTGGAATTCACTTTAGAGGACAACGTTCTACACAGGGGCTGTAACGGATTAACGTAAGCAAGTAATATAGAGTGGCCGTCAAGTAGCGCTCATACGAGACGCTATCGTCCATGGGCAGAAGTTAGTGCTCATAAGAGTCACCCTCGGCCCAAAATGTGTGTAAAAATAAATGTAGCCCCTACGTTAATAACTGTCCCCTCCCTGCAATAATAATATACATGTGTCGACTCCACGACATTGTTTAATCCTTAATAACTGCCAAGTCTCCTATACAAATCTATTAGCAGCTAGATCCTAACGCACGGCCTGTACGCACCAATGATCAGTCAGCACGCAAGTTCGCATCTATATGCGACTCACAACTCATACATAATTCGTGACACTTCGTGACAGTTTATGAGATGCACTAAACATACGGTGGTCCCTTAACTCTAAGTCAATTGCATAAAGTATAATAATTTGCATATATATATAGTTTTGAAAGAACAACATAAAGAAAAAGCATGCAAGATATTGAGCAAAAAATTAAACAGTAAAGGCAAGGTGTCTTGCCTGGGGGAACGCCTGGAGTGGTGCGGTGTTCTCTGACATGTCTCAATAGTCCAACAGCCATGGGCGATGTGTAGGGGTCCGAGGTCGCGAGAAAATTGGCAAGCATGATTAGTCATGAGTAATGAGATTAATTAGAAGAATTTGTGAAGTAGATAAATATACAATTTCTTAGAAAATATTTACATTACTTTAAAAACATGTTTACTTGTAAAAATTTATTTACGAAAATACTGGAAAATAATAATTTTAAAAAATTATATCTTATTAGTCAAAATACTCTAAGTTGTAAAATATGATTAAAGTGGAAACTAACTTTCATAATTTAGAATATCTATTTTAGATAAATATTTAAAATACTTCTAAATTATTTAGACCAAAAAGTATAATTGGTCAAATATATGTATATATAATTTGAAAAGAATATTTTAGTATTTTTTAATTAAGTTGAAATTTGCTAGAAAATATTTGTCCAATTAAAATAATAGTAATCATAATAATGTATATATATATTATCAATATAGCCAATAAATAATAATAATAATAATAATAATAATAATAATAATAAAACTAATAATAACTAATAATAATGATAATAACACTATATAATGATAATAATAATAATAATAATCAAAAAAATAATAATAACAGTAATATTAATACTAATAATAATAATAATAATAATAATGTTGATAATAATGATAATAATAATAAATATAATAATAATATACTAAAACATAGTACTGTTCTCTTGAACTTAAACATAGTACTAAAACATAGTACTAATAACAATAAAACATAGTACAAATATAATAATAATATACTAAAACATAGTACTAATAATAATAAAATGTATGTAGCAACATAAGCATAGTGTTGTTCTCTTGAACTTAAGAAATAGGAAAAAAATGCGTGGGAGAGAGAGAGAGAGAGCAGTTGAGAAAAAATAAAAGGAAAGATTTAGAAGGAGAGAGGAAGAACAAGAGTGGGGAGACTCACGAAGGGTTTCGGCCAGAGAAGTCGACCATGGTGGAGGCCACCGGAGAGCTTGGCCTTGGCGTGTGCTCATGGCGGCTCTCCAGAGTTGTCCTGGCGGCCGCGGGCTCCTGCGTGCGGTGGCGCGCACGGCGGGGCGCCAGATTTGGAGCGGAGAGGCGGCTGCGGCAAGATTCGACGGCGGCGGTGCTCTGGACGCTGGTTTTTGGGAGGCGCGCCTAGCCGGAGGCGGCATATTTGGCAGTCGGACGCCGGAGGCTCGGCTTGGGGCGGAGATCAGGCCAACCGCGGGGGACAAGGCGGCCGCGGGGCTGCGGTGCGTCGAGCGCGATGGATTAGCCAGAGAGGGTCGGCCCGGCGTCACCATCGAGGCGCTCGGGTCGTGGACTCGTGATCGACGACGGGGCTCGCGTCTCCGGAGTTGCTACGGCGAGGAGGAGAGTTGTCGTGGGGTGGCACGCACGCCGGACGGAGGGGATGCGACAGAGGTAAAAGTGGTAGTGTAGAATTATTTTTATTTCCGTTTATGGTTGTGGTGGTGACGATTTTGGGGGGGGTTTGATGGTGGTGGTGACTGACGTCGGCGGCAGTGTTGGCTGTGTCGGGATGACGATGTCGGGGTGGTGATCAGGTTGCTGGAGACGACAAGGAGGAGTAGGAGATGGGTTACGTCATGTCGAGGGTGTGTCACGATGCGAGACGGATAACTGTACAAGAGCTGGAATAAGATTGACACCGATACGGTGCACACTGGCTTGGGTTGGCACGGACACGATGCACGCACGTGTGAAATTTGTTTTGGAGGAATTTGTGAATGGTAGAAATATATGGATGAGTACCTCTCCTTATATAGGAGATGGGAATTCCCAGTTGGATAATGATTAGGATTTATTTAAACCCCATTTAGATAATTCAAAAATCAAATCTAAATTAAATTCCAATTAGATAAAGACAATAAATTTAAATCGGCTTTTTGAACTGATTTATCAAATCTAATTCAATAAAAATAAAATCATTTTTAATAATTCTTTTCCAATACAATTTATCATAATTACTCAATTATTAAGTCCAATAAAATCTTGATTTACATTTTCATAACTATTAAAATATATTAATAATTAATTTCAAAATTCAAATTATATACATAAATCAGAATTCATTTACCTTGTATGCAAAAGAATATTGGTATAAAATATAGTAATTAAAATTACTATTTATTTTGGACCATAAGTTAAATTACCTTTTTATAATAACTAAATAAAATGAAGTGATGCATTTAGCAATATAAGATATTTACGATATATCATTTTAAAACCTTATTTCTCCTATTTAAATAAAATCTATGCTCAAAATATCTTTCTAAAATATATGCCTCGTACATATTCGTACTCAACGAGAAATTATGAAAATATGAATTGCACGCGACGTATAAATACGAAGTACAAAAAAATATAAATACTCAAATTATTATATATAAAAAATTTATAAAATTTAGGGGGTTTACATTACAACCCCGATCCTTGTTTGGTTTACGGGTTGTAACTTGGTTACCAGAATAATCCTTTAGTTATTTTATCATTTATCGCCTTGTTATCTCTAACTCATGTCTTATGTTATTTCATCTATACTTTATGTGCTGATATGCTAGTTTTAGTTCTTAAGTGAAGCCTCCCTTGTGGCACTTGCTCTTTCTGGGGTCTGGCCCAGCTGGTTTTGTATGGCCAGATTTTGGAATAGCACCCGAGGATCTTCCAGCCTTCCTGCCAGATGGTGACCACTAGGCGAAATCCTGGCAACTAGTGGGTTCTTATTTTGCTCTCCTACTCCCTTGTAAAAAATTCTTTTGGGGCATTTAGCCACCGAACAAGTGTTAGCTCGTTTGCAACTTTACTTACTGCCTGTCTACGGGCTGTTACATGATTGATAAATCCTAGGGTTGATCATGTATGACTTAAACTCTTGCTAGTCTTCGCATTTTGTATGACTAGCTTCATGATCATCTGAATATGTAATGTATGGGATGCCTTGCTTCGTATGTCTAATGATCTACCATCTTGTTACATTTACTTGCTTGCTTGAGATTGAGACACTAGGCTTGTTCTTGACCATAGGAGACTGATGGCTTGTAGTAAACCCTCATGCATCTAGACAGCCGTGACCGTATTGCGAGGTGGGATTCACTTCAATGTACGTAGCTGGCTGTGTCTGTCCACCGCTCTCCAGTATTCTGGTTCTGAGGAGTGACACGGTTTAAGTGGTGGCCCATATAGGTCTTGAAAATCAAGATGAGTGAGGATTTCACTGAGTAGATGTCGTAATCAGCACTCGCCTTTGATCTCTACTCGTGTCCTTTAATCTTTCTGAAATCTTGACCTGATCACATGTTTACATCCTTGATCTATCCTGGTCCTTCCTTATTGTTTCCTTTGTCGTTTCTTCAGCGACATTGTCCCTGGTCCTACCGATCGGCAAGGCGGAGCACCTCCCGTGGACCAGCAGCAACCAGGAGACCAAGCCCAGCACTCAAGGGTAGCCTCCAGAGTCATGCCTATTGGGGGTCAAGAGCCACCAGTTCAGCCAGTCCAGCCTGCAGAGCCTGACGATGGAACCCTGGTGCGTCTCATCAGGGAATTGCTTGCATTTCAAGATCGTCGGGGCGATGCCCTGTACCAGGCAGTACAAGATGCCATGGGCTGTGTTGGTTATCAAAGGAATAATACGGCCAGCAGTTTCAAGCGCTTAACCCTTCCTTCTTTGACAGTAGTAAAGACGTTATTGCAGCTGATGCGTGGCTCCAGGACATCGAGATCATCTTGGATGCAGCCAAGACTCCAGAAGGAGAGAAAGTAGCTGTGGTGCGCCTACAGTTATTAGACCTAGCCCGCACCTAGTGGGCGATGATAGCAGTTGGGTTGGCGACGCATGTTCTATGGGCGGTATTCAGAGACAAGTTTCAGACCAAGTACTTCGATGCTGTAGCTCAGCACGACCTACAGACGAGGTTCACCAATCTCAGGCAGATGAGCAGTACAGTCGATGGATATGCGGTCGAGTTTTCAAGACTGAGTCGGTTTGCTCCTACCTTGGTGGCAATCGAGTTCGACCGAGCACAGCGGTTCCAGCAGGGACTCTACCTAGAGATCATTCTAGCAGTAGAGCAGTTTGAGCATCAGACTTTTGATGTTGTTTTGCGAGCAGCGAAGAGGCATGAGTATACTTTTCAGAGGATTGTAGACAGAACTGGAGGACGGAAGCGGTCCTATGGTCAGATGACCCATTCTTCAGCTCCAGTCCCGACAACTAGGGCCTTGATCATTGGAGCTCCGAGGAGGGCGGCATCAGTCACGTCGGTTCAACATTTGACTCTGACGTACCCTCAACAGCAGAAGCGGAGGCAGTCTTCCACACTGGAATGCATTCATTGTGGAAAGCCAGGACATGTAGTATCAGAATGTTGTTGAGCACAAGGATTGTGTTTGGTTTGTAGGGCATCGGACCACATGGTAGGGTCTTGCCCATAAAGAGCCGGTTCATTCTTATCGGCCCAAACTAGTCCTACGGTGAGGGGACCAGCACCAGTATAGCAGCAGCAGTACCAGCCTCCGAGGCTATTGTCGCATCTGGCCTAAGCATTCCAGCAGCAGAGACCGCAGTAGTATGCCCAGGCCCAGGCTCAGAATCAGAACTGCGAGAGAGGTTTCCAGCAGAGGGGACCAGCACCCAGAGGGCAAGATCAAACGATGGCTTTGATCGTAGAGGAGGAGTTAGTATCAGGTGAGATGGTGGCAGGTACCATTCTCGTCAACTCTTTTTCCGTATCAGTATTATTTGATTCGGGTGCCTACACGATTCGTGACACGGATAGGACTGAAGCCCGAGTCATTATCAGTAAGGCTCAATATACTTACTGGTAGCGATCTTGTGGGAGTAGATAGAGTATTTTCCTCGTGTCGAATCGTAGTTAGCGGTAGAGAGTTTCCCGCTAGGTTGATAGAATTCCCGATGGCCGATTATGATGTGGTCCTAGGGATGGATTGGTTGAGGAACCAGTATGCTAGAATAGATTGCCATATCGGTAAGATTATTTTTAGTATTTCTGGTGAGCCAGAGTTTTCATTTTTTCGAGGCGGAGTAGAACCTTCTTTCCCAGCGTTACGGATGGCAGTAGCAGTAGCAGTTCAGTTTTCCAGAGTTGTAGAAGAGTTACCTGACATATTTTTCGAATAACTTCCAGGCATGCCCCAAGATAGCGAGATCGAGTTCACCATTGATTTGATTCCCAGATCAACACCAGTATCAGAAAGAGTCTATATGATGGCACCTTCAGAGTTGGAGATCTTGTACAAGATGATTGAAGAACTTAGTGCCAAGGGATTCATTCCTGCGAGTAGATCGCCTTGAGGAGCCCCGATGCTTCTTGTGAAAAAAAAGGATGGTACGTCAAGATTATGCGTTGATTATCGTACCTTGAACTCTGTAACAATCAAGAACAGATACCCTCTACCAAGGATAGATGACTTATTTGATCAGCTCAAAGGAGCGACAATATTCTCTAAGATTGACTTGCAGTCTGGGTACCATCAAATTAGAATCAGAGAGCAGGACATCCCGAAGACAACAATCAGATTGAGGTATGAATATTTGGAGTTCCTTGTTATGCCATTTAGAGCGACCAATGCGCTAGCCGTATTCATGGACCTCATGAATCGTATCTTCATGTCCTATTTGGACCAGTTCGTGATAGTGTTTATAGACGACATCTTAGTCTATAGTAAGAATGAAGCGGAGCATGAGCAGCATCTCCGTATAGTTCTTCAGATTCTCAGGGAGCACCAGTTGTATGCAAAGTTCAGTAAATGCGAGTTCTGGCTTGATCGTGTTTCGTACTTAGGTCACATTATCACCAGAGGTGGAGTAGAAGTGGACCCCCAGAAGATAGTTGCCATAGAGACATGGCAAGTTTCCAGCACTATCGTGGAAGTTTGGAGTTTTCTTGGATTGGCCGGTTATTACCGTCGGTTTGTATCAGACTTTGCTCAAATTTTAGCACCATTGACGCAGTTGACCCGCAAGGATGTACAGTTTTTTTGGACAGCAGAGTGTCAGAGTTCATTCGAAAAGTTGAAGTAGAGATTGATGACGGCCCCCATTCTCACTCTTCTCGATGGGACGGGAGGATTTTCAATTTATTGAGACACATCCAGCAAAGGATTAGGATGTGTCTTGATGTAGCATGGTACGGAAGTCGCTTATGCGTCATGTCTGCTTCGTGACCATGAGAGGAATTACCCAACCCATGACTTGGAATTAGCAGCAGTAGTTATTATATTGAAGCTTTGGAGGCATTATTTATATAGAGATCGGGTGGAGATTTTCACTGACCACAAGAGTCTTAAGTACGTATTTACCCAGAAGGATCTCAATATGCGTCAGAGAAGATGGCTAGAGCTACTTGTGGATTATGACATCAACTTGCAGTATCATCCTAGGAAGGCCAACGTTGTTGCAGATGCATTGAACAGGAGAGATAGAGTTTATTTTCTAACAGCACAGCCAGAGTTGTTAGCAGATCTTCAGAGGATGGGTATTGAAGTTGTTCTTCCTTCCAGTGTGGCATTGATGGCCAGTATGCAAGTTCAGTCCAGTATAGTTAGAGGATCAAGTTAGCTCAGTCAGCGCGAATTCTAAGCTTTAGCGGCTTAGGGCAGAATGTGTAACAGGGAGAAGACCAGAGCTATATATTTATGAAGATGGTACACTCAGACATGGGAGGCATCTTTGTGTACCCAGTGGAGAAATCAGACAGGAGATCATGGCAGAAGCTCACAGTTCTCAGTATTCGATTCACCCCGGTGGTACAAAGATGTATCGTGATATTCGACAGCATTTTTGGTGGAATGGCATGAAGAGGGAGATAGCTCGGTTTGTCTCTCATTGTTTGGTTTGTCAGCAAGTTAAAGCCGAACATCAGAGAACGGCTGGACTTCTTCAACCTTTACCGATCCCAGAATAGAAATGGGAGCACATTACCATGGATTTTGTAACTGGATTACCTAAATCCTCAGCTGAAAGAGATGCTATTTGGGTTATAGTCGACAGACTCGCTAAGGTAGCTTATTTTATTCCTTTCAGAATCGGCCAGTCGACGGATCAGCTTGCATAGATGTACCTCCGACAGATAGTCAGATTGTATAGAGTACTAGTCAGTATTGTGTCCGATAGAGATTTGAGATTCACCTCACACTTTTGGTGGAGTCTTCAAGAAGGTTTGGGGACTCGTCTCAAGTTCAGTTCAGCCTACCATCCGCAGACAGATGGTCAGCTAGAACGCACAATCCAGACTCTTGAAGATATGCTGCGGTCGTGTACACTCGACTTCGGTGGTTCGTGGAAAGATCACCTTTATCTCGTAGAGTTCTCCTATAATAACAGTTTCTAGGCCAGTATCCAGACGGCACCCTTTGAAGCCTTGTACGGCAGGAAATACAGGTCTCCTTTAGCTTGGGATGATATCGGTAAGAGGCAAATATTTGGACCAAAGATGGCGACGCGGACTGTTGAGGTGGCACGACTTGACACGGCATGACTTGTGCAAGTAGCAGTACAACTTGGCACGACGTGGCACGATTAGTACGATTTTTTTTTATCATGGCATGACTTTCTATGTTTTTGCTAATATAGAGACACGACACGACTTGTGCAAACCGTGGCACGGCTTAGCACGATTTGGCATGTATGTGGTCTTCATGTAGGAGCATAGAACCCTATGGGCGCATAGCCTTGGGGCACACAATGATTTGGCATTTTGCCCTTTTGCCATAATATGTACTTTCCCCTATATGCTGCCATGTCCTTTTGCTTTATTACATTTCATGCTCTAAGCTATGTTGTCTTCCTTACATCGGTGGCCCGTTAGGGTGCACTCAGGATATGTCTCTTCTACTTACATGATGATATGTGATATGATCATAACCATGATATGTGAACACGAAATGATGAATGACATGTAATGAGCCATGATGGCGGCCCGTTATGGCACGCCCCTAACAAGTAACAAGTACAAGTAACGTAGCATGACAATGGCCCGTTGTGGTGCACTCTTGACAAGAACATGACAAGTAATATGACAAAATGGTGACCCATTGTGGTGCACCCCTGACGAGTAATCTTGACAAGATAACCAATGAACGCTGTTGCGACGGCTAACTGGACATGCTAATCATGACACCATGGGTAATTGTAATGAATGTGCTTGTATAAGCTACCAGTCTGTTTCGCATCATGTCTAGGACTCGTGTCCCTGGTTACCACGGTCAGGATTCATACTGAATCTGACTATGTTAATGACTAGATTGATCAAGTAGTTCAAATAGAGAGGTATTCCTGCTACAAGTAATCCCGTTATCTGGGCATCTTCCTGATGGACTTGTAGCCTGCCAACGAGTAGGGCACATTTCCAGCTCACTGTTATGTGGAGCACTTCAAGCAACGAATACTAAGCACACTGTCGTATGTTGCACTCAAGTCACCTAACAAGTCAAGACAACTCTTAACATTAACCTTGCGCCTGGATAACCTGGATAGTCTGCAGGGCTTGTGGCCATATGTAAAACCCCTATTTTTTATTATTTTTTATTATTTTATTAGACTTAAAAATGAATTTATACAATTTATGGTTTTATTAATTATAAAAAAATGACGTTAGCCATTGTTGAGTTTTGGAGCACTAGACAACCATAAATTTTGGCATGGAAGATGTAGTAGTGTGCCTTGACTAGTGTACTAGCCATACCATGGGAGGCCTAGCCATAGTTTTGTCCAAACTAGAAAAAGCAGACCAAGTTATGAATTGACCCATTTAAATTATTTTAATTAAATATTATTTATTATATTGATTTTTAGATGACCCGGTTGGGCCAAACCAGTCCGAACTGGGCCCGGGCCAATTTAAGCCCATGTAGGCATGTGGTGTGACCAAGGACGACCATGTAGGCATATTCTAGTATGTACAAATATTTCTTAAATTATTTTTGAATTTGATGAATTTTTTCTAATTAATTGATTATTGGTACAAAAATGGTATTTTTATTATTAAATAATATTTTACAATATTTATACATTATTCTGGACCCGGATAAGGGTGTGTAGTATGATTAGAATCGAGGTCGAGTTTGTCACTTCGGTTACGTTACTGTACCGATGTGAGCCTGCAACATAGCATTAGAATCTAGGAATCTCATCCATACAGCTTAACCTCTTTCCTTGGCTTCAAATTCCGAACTCTCGTTCGACTTTCTTGAATTGTCTCTTGCTTGATTCCTTTCTACCATTGATTCCTATCTTCATGCTTAGAGTCAACTAGGAAGATGACTACACTAGTATATGCTCATAGGTCAAACACATGGCTAGAATTGTTATATTGGCAATTGGAATACATTTAAGACTCTAATTGAGTTAAAAAAGTTTTTCTTTAAAAAAGTGTGATTTAATGATTAGTGATTTGTAAAGTAGAATATTATCAAGAAAAGTTTTAATCTTGAGATTTCTAAATAGTAAACACCATAGGATTGATACTGCAGGAAGAAAAAAATAGCTAGAATATTTATACCATTGATTTAAGAAATTGATTGGATTTTTGAGTTTTGATATTTATGAATTATGGAGTTATAGTTATACATCTTTGAACAAATATAAAATTGATTTAATTTTCGAGTTGTGATATTTATGATTTATTGGAATATAGTTATATACCTTTGAACAGTTATTGTAGAGCCTAAAAATCAAGTTGTGCCTTCAATATACTGATCAGTGATCAAGTTGCGCCCCAAAAATCAAGTTGCGCCACTGATATGAAGCTCAGAGAACAGACTGTGCCACTGATCAGGTTGTGCCCGATATCAGACTGCGCCCAGTCTTTTTGCGCCAAAACCTACGTGGCATCTGACACTTAATGGTCATCATTACCTGACAATACTGACGGCTGACACAACAGTGAACGAGAAAAATCTCTTCGAATCCCGTGAATTGTGCCGCTCAAGAGAAGTTGGTGGACAGCTGTCCTGTACACTTCGTAAGTTGCGCCCAGGCACAATCTAAACAAAATCCTTAGTTGCGCCTGGGTGCAACCTGAACGACTTTTTTTCGGAAGCTGCCACGTGTGTAGGTGCAGCTCAAATCAAGCGCAGTTCAACTTGTTGACTGAAGCTCGTGCAACCTGATAAAGATGAGACAACTTACATTCTAAAATAGGATGACGTGGCGCACATGCCACTAATCTCTCAAGATGTGTCTACTATCCTGTACACGACCACGCGCATCTCAATCATATGATGCCACGCGTCTAAATACAGTTAGTACACGATTGACAACTGAATGAAAGTTTGTGCAACAGGAGATTGGCGCAATCCAGTATGGCACAATCCAGCCTCATGCACATCAGAATAACTGCTAAAATAGTTATTTCCTGAACTCTATAAATAGAGTTTCCAAATCATCATCGGACAGACAGAGATCAAGAACTCTTGCAAAATTGCTGCTGCATTCTCTAGAGGCTACAGTCTTCAAGTTCACATAGTCCAAGGGATAAAATGATCGTCTTCTGATCATATTCCTAAAGTTGTACTTCCCCAGAATTTATTGTACTTTGTACTCTTTTACAAGTTTGGAATAAAATAAATTTTTATTTTTGTAAACAAAATGGCGACTCTGCTGGAGATGACTTTCTCCTCCGACGAGAAAGTGACAACTCAATGTGAGATTGCGTCGATCGGCAAGATGCAGAAGACTCAGGTTGTTCAAGTCAACCAAACAGCCTACGAGAATATGATCAAAATAAAGAGCAACAAGCGCATGGTGGCTATCGCCAAGAACAGGACTTTGTGGACTCCTAAATCTCCCACAGTTGATGTTGCCCAAGCGCAACTTAAGTGCTTAATGACCAAGGCGCAATCTGCCTCAGTGGTTCCAGAATAGCCTGTTTCTGTTGCTAGGGCACAATCTGCTCACTCTGCTGCCCATGCGCCTACTACAATCTTTGTTGCCAAGGCACATTTAGTTCAAGCTACTGTCAAGGCACAGTCTACCAATGTTGCTGCCAAGGCGCCACCAGTAGTCCGTAGGACTATGGCGCAACCCAAGCAATCGGTAACCCAGGCGCAATCTGCTACTCCGGCACAACTTAAGGGAACTAGTCTTTTGGCTATACCCTCTTCCAATTCTCAAGTTCTGAACTTAGAGAATTTATGTCCTAGTGCTAACACAAGACAGAACAAAGAAAAAAGTCCTATGGCATTTTCTCAATTGGCACAATCTACGCCAAAAATGATCACACAACAGAACAAAGGGAAACGCTTCTTAGCTAACCCTGTTCAAAACAAAGGAAAGTACCCTTTGGTCTTTCCTCAAACTTCCCTGGTCTATGACTCAGAGGAAGATGTATCAGATTCTATTCCTGTAAATAGAGGTTCTCGAATCTCTGATACCGGAAAGAATACTGATCAGAGAGGTATCTTACCTACCCCTCTGGAGTTTGGTCAAGACCTTCCTACCTTGCAAATTTCAAGATCAAAGCAAGGAAAATTGAAAGTATCACAAACAGAGACACTGGGAACAGAATTTTCAGATTTACGCGCTTAACTCTATAGGCGTCAACCAATATCAACTTTGGCAAAATGCAAGAACCCTATGCCAAAGGCCAATCTGCACCAAAAGTCAAAGTTTGAAAAGAAAGACCCATCTACCTATGCTAATGAGTTGAGTACATCTTTGTACACTCAAGGAACTAAACACCTAAAGAATTGGAGACATGTTCCTAATATCATTAAGGAATATGTTCCTTCGACTTCTTCTCGTCCTGTGGTTGTAACTGACCTCCGGCAACGTCTTACACAAAGACGGGAGACTACGGGAATGTTTTCCTCACCTCCAAATCGTGCTTCAAATCGCCACTGCCTACATAAAGTTGTCATCAACTTTTGTTGCCACTCAGCTCGACGATCTGTCTTCAATCGTCTGAACTATGCTTCAACTCCTTAACATATAATAAAAGACGAAGATGAACTATTATATGCTTCTGTTAACATGACTTGTCAAGGCACTGGGGTGAGAAACATCCAAGATGTAATGCATCCCATAATCCCAGTCAACAATACTTAGACCGGATCCATACATCCAATGAAGGTGTCTTTCAATACACTGGATCGAGAAATCGTCATTTGATCCAAGGTGTCTTTAATCAAGAAGATCTCCCTATCACTCATGTAGGAGAGGACTCTCTTTCGGAGTTTGATACAGATAGTGAAAGTTCTGAAGAAACCATCCCATCAATAGTAGCAAGAGAAGTGACAGCATATACCATTAAAGAAGATCAAGATGCCACTACGCCAACCAGCCAAGAGCAACGAATTGTTGCATTAGAAGACAAATTGAAAACTATGGCAGAAATGGTTGCAAGCATGCACACCATAATGGTGGCTCAACATACAGTACCTCCGATTGTAAACCCTGTTATAAATCTTAAGCTTATAGCATCTTCTGTACCTGTTAATCTGGGGGTACCAGCTCCTCAGGTTGCTTCTGTGCCAATTCAAGCTGATCCAAGTTAGTCTGGTACTGGGGGTGGTAATTACCACGCTGTTTCTTCTCCTAACACTTCTAACCAGCCTACCAATTCTCAAACATCAGGGGATGCAAATGAGGCTATAAAACTTCTGCGCACTCAGTTTGAGGCTTTCAAACAGAATGATGGCTTACAAAGATTAGGCATAAAACAACCATATCCTACAGAGTGGAAGGAAGTTCCATTTCCTCCTAAGTATAAACTCCCAACCATTATGCTGTTTGATGGTAGCACTTCTCCAAGTCAGTATATCAATCATTTCGAAGTAATGACTGATCAATTACAGCTAAATGATGCTCTCCTTACCAGAGGGTCCGTCGGTTGTTTAGCCGGTGCATCATACGTACGACTGGTATCGTAGCTTACCTGATGACTGTATCACTTCTTTTGCTGGTTTCAAATAAATGTTCTTGGAATGATTTTATGAGGGAGTCAACGACATGACAATGTCTGCCCTCATTTAAATTAAACAAAGGCACAATGAATCCATAGAGAGTTTCATTGAAAGATTCTGCCGAGAGGCACTCAAAATGCCTTTAGGTACTCCATCAGCTGTAACAATAGACACTTACAAATCAAACTTGTTACCTATTATTAGTATGTGGACGGGATCAAAATAATTCCAAGATTGACCTTCTTTTATTGTAAATACAAAGGCGGCAGAAGTGAGTGCCGAAAAGTTTAAGCAGTTAGAAGTCCAGATGACTCACCCTAACCAAGATGAACATTCTACACCTGGGGGTAGTAATCGGCAGAATAACCGCGAGAATAAAGAAACATTGGCCATTAAACTTAAAGGCAAAGAGTCTTTGGCTGTCAATGTTACTCAGACGACATCCACCCCATCAGCACCACTGCAAAAGTCAACTCGTCGAAAAGAAGAGTATTCTTTCGACGAAGATGATACTTTAAGCATCTTCGATTGCTTGATCAAAAGCAATAAGCTTCAGCTTCCAGAGGAAAAGCGACCAGAAGAAGTCGGTAAAACTGATCACCCTAAATACTGTGTTTATCACAAATTCATAGGGCATCCAACTAGAGCATGTAATGTGCTCAAGGGCAAAATCCAGGAGTTGGTCAACTCTGGAGCAATTACTCTACAGCAGGACGAGAAAACGGTGACTGCTAATGTGGTTTCTCTCCAATTTGGTGATTTTCTACCACAACTCGTACAAGATGGTGTTGTTCCCATTCCAAGGACTACTCTAAAAATTATGAATATCCCGCCTCCTCAAAATGAAGGTCTTGTTTCAATGTCAACTGATAGAGGAGAGATTATGTGGATTCATCCAGATCTGGTTGTAGAATTTAAAATGCCTTCCTCTTCTAAGCAAAAGAAGCATTCCAAGTCAAAATCCAAGAACTGTAATATGGTATCCTTTGAACCATTAACAGAAGAAGAAATCCTAATGGGCACTAGATCTGGGAAACTCTATCTTCGGGAGTATTTCGAAAATCAAGAGAACCTTGCTCCATCCCCAGATGCTCTTCCTCCATCATCTTCTCCTGCTGAAGATACATCGTCTACATCCTGGCCAGTCGTTGAACCATCTCCTCCTAAACCAACATCAGCAAACAAAGGAAAGCAACTTGTTCGCTTTGATAAAGCGTTGAAGAAGTCATCATCTCTTGGACTTGAAAAGCTTTACAATTTTGATGTATTGGCTCAATTGGCCAATACTCCAGCAAGATTGTCAATCTTTGAACTTTTATGTCTCTCAAAAGAAACTCGTGAGACGTTAAGTGAAGCCTTGATGTATGCTGACACTTGTTTGACTCTTCTCAAAAAGCTCGAAAAGGAGCCAGTCAGCTGTGCACATTGTCATAGTGTATTTGAATTAATGCCCAATATCACTTTTACACAAGATAACATGTTATTAAAAGACAATCGTCATGATCGTCCTCTCTATTTTACGGGATATGTGGACACCATAAAAGTCGACCGTATTCTGATTGATCCCGGGTCTGCACTTAGCATCATGCCAAAGTCCTTATTGGATGCTTTGAAAATCCCAGTACATAATCTTTCTACAACTATCACCACCATCCTGGGATTTAATCAAAGAAGAAGTGAACCTTTGGGGAAGATACGCCTAAAACTTCAAATTGGCAATCTTCGTACAAAGGTAACTTTCTATGTTATTGACAATCATGGCTCATACAATACTTTATTGGGAAGGCCATTCCTCCATGAATACAATATTGTACCCTCACACTCCACCAATGTTTCAAATATGTGGATGGTAATGAAGAAGTCCAAAAAGAGGTTGCAGATCTGAATCCTTTCAAAGGAGTTGAGGCGTATTGCAACGATTCTCGTATGTACAAAGAGGAATTCATGAAGGTGGTACTAGAAATGGATACAGATGAAGAACAGAAGAGTATACCTAATGATACTCTGGTGATTCCAGTCAAAGGATGTACCTCCTGTCCTCAGTCTTCCCAACCACTGACTATCTATCTACCTTCCCATGAGAAGCGACCTAAAGGTGATAGTCAGGAACACAGAGAGCTCACCTCTTCTGAGCCGCTTATAATCGATCTTCGTCGCAAGAAGCTCCCTCCTCCTTCTCATTCTTCCTCTCCCCCTCTTGTCATCAATTTAACTAAGCCTGCTAAGGCTAAAGTCCTTGTTGTAAATGATCGTGTAAAAATCAATAAAGCATCTCCTTTGCAGTATACTGATGTCTGTTACTATACTCAGTGTTATCTGGATATGCTAGACAGCTTTAAGTAACTTACAATAGAAGTCGTATCATCTCGACGAAATATAGTATCACTGGATTCAATACAAGAGTCGTACTTCTTAGTACCGTCTCGAAAGAAAGATGAAAAGCCTATATTCTTCAACAAAAGAGAAGAACCAAAAATCATGCTCTATAATGATAATAGAGATGATACAGGAAGGCAACAATTACGACGCTATAGTCCAGAATCTAAAGCCATCATCCGTAAAATAGGCTATGATTTCAGAACAGGTCTCAACAATGGTAAAGAAGGCGAACCCTTCTTCGTATTACTGTTCCAAAAGGAAAATCACAATAATACCACAATAAAACAAAACGAAGACTAGGTTATATGTCACCACTTCCAATTCTAGAACCTTCTGAATCTGATGAAGAAGAACGTTCAAACTCTTCCGATTCTATCTCATGGGATTCTGATACCAGCATCGGTCATGTTCATAAGGTGATAGTATCTTCTAACATTGTGTCCGCCGAATTCTCAGAAGATGACGAAAGTGACATTGAAGAAGCTATTGAAATAGACCCTTGGACACAAAGGATAGACAATCAGTGGGAACTTCGTTTTAAATAACGAGAACCACCTACTGAAGATCAACTGGTCCAAATCGATATTGGAGAGAAAGGTGCATCACGGCCAATCTTCATTAGCAAGACTCTCCCAGAAGATGATAAACAAGAATTAATTCACCTTATTCGTGAATATATTGACATCTTCGCCTGGAGTTACGAAGATATGCCGGAATTAGATCCTCAAATTGTAACTCACAAGCTTAACATTTTGTCGAATGTCAAACTGGTCAAATAACAATAACGGCGATTCAAGCCAGAAATGATGGATGCAATTGATGATGAAGTCAAAAAGCTTATAGCTTCTGGATTTATCATAGAAGAACAACATCCTGACTGGGTGGCCAATGTCGTCCCTGTTCTAAAGAAGACCAAAAAGGTTCGAGTTTGCATAGACTTTCGGGATCTCAATGATGCTTGCCCCAAAGATGAATTCCCTCTCCCAATTACTGATGTTATCATCGACAATACATGTGGATTCGAACGGATTTCTTTCATGGATGGATTTTCTGGATATAATCAAATCCGGATGGATACTGAAGATGAAAAACATACTTCATTTCGCACTCCTCGGGGTGTGTACTGTTATGCGGTCATGCCGTTTGGTCTTAAGAACGCAGGTGCAACTTACCAGCAGGCTATGAGTACTATCTTTCGAGATCATTTGCAAAAGACTGTCGAATGCTATGTTGACGATATTGCTGTCAAAAGTCATCTCAAAGAAGATCACATTCAAGATTTAAGCCGGCATCTTTTCTTTAAAAATTAAAGTGACCATCAGTTCATTCACTTTCTTTGACTTATCATTCATTGGACATTTATTGTCGCTTGTTTAAATAATTTGAATTCACGTCCTTTACACCTCTATATTTCAATTATTTATATCAGCAACTTGTCATGTCCTTATTACCTCTGATAAAGTTGTCCATTGAAATAACAGTATTGCTAAAATTTTATATTCTGCCACGTCCACATTACCTCTGAGCAGATATAATGAATATTATTATTTTCCAAAATCTTGAAATATATCACGTCCAGTACCTCTGAATATATTTTTTATTCTATTACTTATAACTATAGCAAGATATGCAACAAGTAATGGAACCACATAAAAAGTTTTTACTATTTCTTTTCTGCAAAAGAAGAAAAAAAAAGTACATTGAAAAAAAAGAGAAGAAGAATAACGAGACAATTATTTCTTTATTCCTTCTTTAAAAGCATAGATACATCTTAATGAAAATCTATTACATCTCGGATTTTCATTCTAAATGAAGGACTATTACATCTTTGGATCTTCTCATCGATAATGAAGGTCTATTATATCTTTGGATCTTCTTATTTTTTGGTAGCAATTCCTTGTCGTCTCGACCTGAAGCAACGAGCTCGACAATGGAATTAACTTTAGTCTTCTCTCTAAGAAAGACTAGAAGAGAACCATAGAGTGCAGCAGCCCAAAGATGAGCTGCTGTCAATACAACTGGTGGAGAGAAGACAGCCCGCCAAGGGAAACTAGAAACAAGATCACCCTTGTGATACAATTCCTAGTTCTGCGTCTTCACCATCCAACTCTCATGTATACAGGCTCTTCCTACCATCTGAGGAAGACCCTTCTTAACATGAAGAGTCCTGAGCTGTCTGATTTGAGTGTCAAAACCATATGAGCTGTCTGATGTGGATCTCAGAAAAATATTCTCTGCAACATCCAGATCACCAATACCAGTTCTGAAGAAGCTCGCTACCAAGTCCCTGCAAATATCAATAAAATAGAAGAAGTTAGCAGAAATCTATCAGCAGTATGCACCTACAAACAGACGCACATCAGCAATGCGCCTACAAACAGGCACACATCAGCAATGCGCCTACAAACAGGCAAACATCAGCAATACGTCTACAAACAGACACACATCAGCAATGCGCCTACAAGCAGGCACATATCAGCACTGAACACTGATCAAACAAGCGTATGACAGCAATACGCACATCTGAGCTAAACACTGGACCACAGTGTGCTCCTATTCTCAGAAATAGTTGGCGTATATCAATAGTGTCTACAACATACAGATCAATACTTGTCTTCCGAAGTGGTGTGAAAGAAAAAATACTCATGCTATTGATTCTTCGTCAAGACTTACCAATTTTTAAAGATACGGCATGCAAGCAAATAATATCAGAATAAAATGGCGCAAGTGAAACCTTATGGAAAGACATTGGTTTTGAGAGAGTATGAATGGTTCTTTCATTTCTGGATGTCCTTTTTAAAGAGGTTAAAGAAGAGATGGGTGCGTCATTCTTGGATCCTATTTTGGGAAAGAATTAAAAATGGACATCTAAAATCGTGTAACGATTGACACTTGTTCTTAAGAAAAAATAGTAAAACGAAGAATTAGTTAAAAGAATATGTCCATGAGCACCATTCGAAATCACAGCCACACAAAATTAGAAATTCTAGGTTTCATTGAGACGGGTGGACCCCTACAGTCAAGGACATAAAAATAAAAAGTTGTTCTGCCCAGAACGTTATTTCTTGTCCTTGCCTTCATCAGTCTGACGAAGGGCGGCGTCCAACTCTTGCATGGTGCAGATCTCCGAGCGACGCATCAGGTTGAGAGATCCCTCTGAAATGGTGTGCTCCTCAGAGGATGATCCGCCACTCGAGCGATTGAAGACTGACGGGGTTAAACTGAAACAGTTCAGAAAATTCACTACCCTCAAAGCTGGGTCTACCTCCAACAAAAAAGTTGTAGGTGCAACATCCTATCTCGCTTCAGGAGACTTGGTTGTGGTGTCAGCATTGGTCTCCATCTCTTTCTTCTTGGGGGCCATTGAAGAACAGAAGTGAAGACCAAAGTATAGAGATCAACTACATATATATATCAACAAATTGACTCTTCGTATTCCTCATGGGAAACTGAAAGAAATCAATAAAACTCTGGAAGATGAAGAGAAGATTGAATATTTTTGAGAAAAGTATTTAATCATGATGACCGAGCATTGACCGGCGCAACCTGACTTAGTCAAAACTTTTATAAGTTCAAAGTATTCCAAAACTTTACAATATTTTTAAGTTTTGAAAACTTTGAAGGGGGTCTTATAGAGCCTAAAAATCAAGTTATGCCTTCAATATACTGATCAGTGATCAAGTTGCGCCCCAAAAATCAAGTTGTGCCACTGATATGAAGCTCAGAGAATAGACTGCGCCACTGATCAGGTTGTGCCCGATATCAGACTGCGTCTAGTCTTTTTGTGCCAAAACCTACGTGGCATCTGACACTTAATGGTCATCATTACCTGACAATACTGACGGCTGACACAACAGTGAACGAGGAAAATCTCTTCGAATTTCGTGAATTGTGCCGCTCAAGAGAAGTTGGTGGACAACTGTCATGTACACTTCGTGAGTTGCGCCCAGGCACAATCTAAACAAAATTCTTAGTTGTGCCTCGGTACAACCTGAACGACTTTTGCTCAGAAGCTGCCACGTGTGTAGGTGCAGCTCAAATCAAGCGCAGTTCGACTTGTTGACTGAAGCTCGCACAACCTGATAAAGTTGAGACAACTTACATTCTAAAGCAGGATGACGTGGCGCATATGCCACTAATCTCTCAAGACGTATCTACTATCCTGTACATGACCACGCACATCTCAATCATATGATGCCATACGTCTAAATATAGTTAGTACATGATTGACAACTGAATAAAAGTTGGCACAACAGGAGGTTGGTGCAATCCAGCCTCGTGCACATCAGAATAACTACTAAAATAGTTATTTCCTGAACTCTATAAATAGAGTTTCCAAATCATCATCGGACAGACAGAGATCAAGAACTCTTGTAAAATTATAGCTGCGTTCTCTAGAGGCTACAGTCTTCAAGTTCACATAGTCTAAGGAATAAAGTGATCGTCTCCTGATCAGATTCCTAAAGTTGTACTTCCCAAAATTTATTGTACTTTGTACTCTTTTACAAGTTTGGAATAAAACAAATTTTTGTTTTTGCAAACAGTTATAAATTTGGTTTGAAAATGATCTCAGATTTTAATTGTGGCAGAAGGAATTATTTAAATTGAGTCGTACAAGTTACGGTTAATATGTTTATTAAAATTTTAAATTTTTTTGTAGAAGTAATGATTTCTAAATTTTTGATTTAAAATATTTGAAAGTTATGAAAACAATATTTAAGAATTTTTCTTTATTTTAAATTGTGTCCTATGATTGAGGATTTATAAATCTATTTTAGATTTTTCTAGTTGTGAATTTGGATATCAATTTCGTTAAAAAAATAATTTTATGACTGATAAGATTATTTGAAAATTTAGTTTAATGTTGGATTGCTAATATTATAAATTTTGAAATAAAATAAAAATATATTAATGATGTGATAAGCTTGTTTTGATTGATCAAATAAAGTTATCATTTAAAAGTTGTGATTATGTTTGAATGACTTAGTTATAATTGATGAGTACATTAAAATATTAAGCTAAAATTTTGAGATTGCTTTGTATGTGCTAGAAATTTTTATCTGGGGAGCTATTATTTTTTTGTAGAGTTTTAAAGTTATGATTGATTATGGATATTTTATATATAGAGTCATGATTTATGAACTCTTGAGTTTAAAGGTTGGATTGAAAATGTAAAATTTTGAAAAAGTCAGTAGTAATTTGATAAAAATTTGCTTTGAGATTTATGAAAGTGATTTAAATTTTTCATGATGAATTTGAACGGCTTGGAGTGAATACAAATTTTGGTGGTTTATTTTTGAAACTTTTGGAGGAAACTTGAGTTAAAATCTTAATGGTAGGCCATCAAGATAGCTCTAATAAGATAGATGTACTCTACACTAATTGCAATATCACTCATGACCATGATAGTAGTATGTACACAAGTGTTGTTAGTCATCTACCAAACTATGCGACTGTGTCCCAATCTTGACTTACTCGACCTTCCCTCGTGACCTACTAACCGTTGCGGATTGAATAACGAACTGATCGCTCATTGACTGTATTCATCTAGAAGACTATCTTCTCATTAGAAATGTGTTCCTAAATTATTATTTTACTGGATTTCTTAACTAATTATATCTCATGCTTTAACTTGATCTCCTTTATTTTTGTGCTTTAATTTTCACCTCGTGAACTCCCACTTTCTATTTTAGATCTTTGGCGTCCCTTACCGTGACTTTGATATTTGGAGCACAACACTAGACTTTTCATTCCATCAAATTTTATATGTAAGACCTAGACGAGCCCACATTCATGTGGATATAGCACGTCCCACTAAAACACGTCTCCTTATACTCTATTTTCTTGATATAACTTTTTAGTCAAAATGGCTAAACTATAACCTCTACCATGACACCAAAATACTTCCCGACATCAATTAAGAGATCCAACCTTGACTAAATCCCTTAACCCGATATGTAATTTTGTTCTACTTAATTCCTTAAATGCTTAAATTTGTGCTTTATCTTGATTACTTAACCCATTGTCCCATCACACTACTAGTTTAACTCTTGTAAGTTGGGTAGAATATCTCACGGCCCAACAAAGCCTTTGTCCTTGTGACCCATGTTGATTAAGTTTTCTCAAACTATAAATTCAGAGGACCCTAACTTAGTTAGTCAACCAAGCCAACTGCACAGGCCCAAACTTCGGGCGGAACTTAGATTTTAAAAGATCCTGGATTATTTAATTTCTTTCATCATTACCTCCCTTACTCATATTTTGACAATCTCATGCTGCTAAATTAGCTTTAGTTTTGCAAGCTTATTCTTTTCGAGCTTGATCATGACATATTTTATTGGGTGCACCCACTAACATATTGTCTAATCAGAACCGGTACATGATGGTCTGATCAACCTATTGCACATTGGTTCACTATTCATATATTATACTACGTGGATGGAGACATAGTTAAACTTGCCCTTAAAGTCTTATCCGTGACTGCCTTGACAATTCTCTTTGAATTATTCAATCGCCTTTGAACCATTTATTAGTATTCAAACCATCTACCTTGGACTCTTGATGGCTTTCGTCTTTACCTATTCTAGACAAAACTTGTACTTGATAGATCAACTCAAGGGATCACCCTTGGTTGCCCTATCAGTGATTTATACCCAAATATAGATAGCCACCGACCGACTCATGTGGCTATATCCTCGCCTTTAACTACTCCTATTTCTCAACCCTAGAATTGTTATCGTGCCCTCCCAATTATTCTAAGCACTCGAGAATGAATCTAATCGTTCACTTAAATCAAACTACCAATCAAGACGACTAGTCACCAGTTTCTCTCTAGGAACCACATCTCCCAAATGTCAAATTATTATCTTGAACTACCCAATTCCTTGTTACACGTTAATTCGTATTATCAAAATTTTGTTACCTTCACTAGCAGCCCTAATTCAATTCCATAACCATGATATATTTTTGTATATATCGACCCCATAATTTTTTATTGCATGGTGGTGTTGAATGCCGTTTTATCGCCTCCTCTAAAAATTTAATTGTATTTTGGTATTGACGAACTTTTCCTAACCCTCAACCCTATCTACCCTATTAATCCTAAATTTCGAGGACGAAATTCTTGTAAGTTGGGTAGGATGTAAAACCCCTATTTTTTATTTTTTATTAGACTTAAAAATGAATTTATACAATATATGGTTTTATTAATTATAAAAAATAACGTTAGCCATTGTTGAGTTTTGGAGCACTAGACGACCATAAATTTGGACACGAAAGATGTAGCAGTGTGCCTTGACTAGTGTACTAGCCATGTCATGGGAGCCTAGCCATAGTTTTGTCCAAACTAGGAAAACCAGGCCAAGTTATAAATTGACCCATTTAAATTATTTTAATTAAATATTATTTATTATAATAATTTTTAGATGACCCGTTGGGCCAAACCAGTCCGATCTGGGCTCGGACCAATTTAAGCTCATGCAGGCATGTGGGGTGACCAAGGATGACCATGTAGGCATATCCTAGGCATGTACAAATATTTTTTAATTTATTTTTGAATTTGATGATTTTTTCTAATTAATTGATTATTGGTACAAAAATGGTATTTTTATTATTAAATAATATTTTATAATATTTATACATTATTCTGGACCCGGATAAGGGTGTGTAGTATGAATTCCCAAAATAACCATTTGGGGTATTTTTTTATTTAGTTATTTAAGATATTTATGGTGATTAAGTAAACATATTTAGTTTTATTAAATATTATTATTGGTTGTCTTTTAATTGTCAATTAAATTTATATATATGTATATAGGTTTAAATATATTATATTTGTGGCATAGACAATATTATATTATTATTTGGATTTGTGTAGATTGTTGAGATGTATATATAGATATGTAGATATATATTTATAAAAAAATGGTTAAAAGGGATTTGAAAATAAATATATATAAAAACCCTATGGTGGTCGGCCCCACAAGTGGGCAAACCGACCAACTGTATACTATATAGCAGCAGCGGCTGCTATATTGTCAAGGGAACCCGACCCCTCCCTTTACAAGCAGCAGCTTTAGTAATATGGTTGGCCGAAACCCCTTCCCTTATATATATGTATACATACATATATATATATGTTATAAAACCCTAATCCTTAATTATTTCTCCTCCTCCACTTCCTTCCTTTCTTCCCTCTCACCTCTGTCCCCGTACCTCCCTCCGGCGGGCAGACCAGCAGCCGCAGCCCGACCCTGCGGTCGCGACGACAGCGACAACAACACAACAACAACCAACAGTTTTTAACATTAAGGTAGCACCTTCATCATGCGATTTCTTCTTCAATTCAAATCCATTTTTAGATCCGTAAACTCGTGTAGAAGCCCTCATGACCCTCTTCGATATCCCTCAGGTGGATTTCGACATGGCCATCCAACTTGCTCAAAACATCAAGGCGAAGTTGGAGAAAAACTACTTTTCTAGAATATTAAAAATTATTTTGAAACATCAACTTGTCATCCACTTTTCGTTCTGTACTTTAAGATTTTGTAGAAACTAATTGAAGACAGTCAAAAAACATAACCGAGATTGTAACGCACCTTCTGGATTCACTTTTCATCTAGTATGTAAAAAGTTACACGTAGTTAAAGTTCTCAAAAAATTATAAGTTCTGTTTTTTTCAAAAATTAGAAAAATACCCCGATACGGAGTCCATCCGACAAACCGGGCGACGTGGTCGCGCACTATACGTATCGAAAGGCGCGTATGGATGTTGTCGACGTGTGAGAACTGACGGAACCCGATTTCGTTGCATGTACGCGACGAAATCAGTGCGTATCCGTCGAGATACCCCCGTATCGACCCTTTGCAAATTAAGTCACAATTTGTGTACACTCATCAAATCACAACGAAACTTGCGCCATTGGACTCAAAATATTTTTTTGGTCCTGTGAGCCAAGTTTGGTTCAGTTCTGAGAAGGTTGACTAGGACGCCATTTTGGTGGGCCCACAATCCCACTCAATGGGCGATTTTGTGCACGGCCCACCGGAATCCAAAATTGGAAATACCGTTGAATTTGTCTCATCAAAACAAATCTGTAAACATATAGTTTGATGACTTTAGAGACCGCAGATATTGGCACACATTTCGTGCAAAGCGGGTCCAATGGCAGACATCATTTTGATCCAAATTACGATTTTGCCCCTGTTCTAGAATTTAACATTTCGACAGGCATTTTCTAGGCATATCTTTTATTCCAAACTCGTTCGTGATATTTGTTGCAGCATCCGGAGTCATATACGGGATTTGGCTTTTCTTGCTTTGTTTATTTGTCGGTTCGTGCTACTGGATTATTCTCTTTTGCACATAACCTCAGGCAAGATACCTTGCCACCTTACTCTGTGAATTACATATTCTTATTTTAGTTGTTATTTTTAGCATTTCTTATATATTATAAAACTGTGCGTCCAAGTCACACTGGGGTGCAAGCGACTCTATCGGTCGTTTTCTTACTTTTTTTATCTTTCTTGCATCGAATTAGCCTAATGACCACCCATTATTGATGAGGTATTGGTATATCTCATACGGCCATGACACTTACTTTACCATGTATTGTGAGTCACATATAGGACATGTACTCGCGCAGTCGGCCGGCCACTGATACGTATGGGACGTACGACGGTTAGGAGTAACTGCCAATAGAATTGCATGCTAGTGGACTTGGCATTTACTAGATGGTCATACGAGTCATGGATGTGACTCCATTAGGCATTGGGAGGGAAGAACATTTCCTTGATGTATGGGCCACATTTACATACTACTATTGTACCTGAAGCTCCGTTGGAGATGCAGGTTCACCCTATTGTACTGATTCCCTCTGACGTTCAGGGAACGTTATGGACGTTTTCTTACTGATTCCCTCTGACGTTCACCGAACGTTATGTGGATTGTACTGATTTCCTGAGAGGGACGATGCCATTGCTATACAGCCCGAGTTCCCATATGTGGAGGATTATTCTTTATTGCATATTCTCTATTGTACGGTTAGGCACCCTATTGTATGCATCCCTTATTTTCTATTATATATCACAATTTATATGGTATGGTATTTTTTGTATCTTGTTACGTCCATCTGAGGACCTGGTTATCTCTCCAGGTGTGTGTTTCTGTGATATTGTAGGGGTTCTAGTCGAGGTCGCGATCTTCTCTATTCATTCAGAGATGACGTGTCTTGGGTCTTTCTTTGCTACTTCCACCAAATTATTTCAGTTTTCATGTATATTTTTTCTTACTTGTTGGTAGTGGACTTGTCTCCACCCAACGTATTGTATAAACTTATTACAGTTGATTAAATAATATCTTTTTCTTCATTTGTGGATGAGATTAGATTACTCTTGGTTTACTGCATTTTACAGCTTATGTATTCATACGAAGTTTTTATATATTGGAGTACTTCGTATGCATGCAGCTGACATGGATACGTACCTAGTCCTAAGTATTTTGGGACTGGGGCATTACACCGTAAGGAATCCTCATTGCATCTTGCTAGTAACTAGGCTTGTGATAACCCTAGTTAGTTAAAGTATCAAGCGTACTCTTGCTTGACCGTGAACGATTGGATGGAGTCCCATCTTGTCAAGTCTTGTCTAGACCCAGTACATGACTATCTCTGGACATGATTGTTTATGCTTTACTTTATCGATAATTGGTTAGAGACTAAGTTCTGTTCAGGTGAAGGGTTACAACTCCGGTCCTTGTTTGGTTTACGGGTTGTAACTTGGTTACCGGAATAGTCCTTTAGTTATCTTATCGTTTATCGCCTTGTTATCTCTAAATCATGTCTTATGGTATTTCATTATAATTTATGTGTTGATATGCTGGTTTTAGTTCTTAAGTGAAGCCTCCCTTGTGGCACTTGCTTTTTCTGGGGTCTAACCCAGCTGGTTTTGTATGGCCAAATTTCGGAGTAGCACCCGAGGATCTTCCAGCCTTCCTTCCAGATGGTGACCACTAGGCGAAATTCTGGCAACGAGTGGGTTCTTATTTTGCTCTCCCACTCCCTTGTAAAATATTCTTTTGAGGCATTTAGCCGTCGAGCAAGTGTTAGCTTGTTTACAACTTTACTTACTGTCTGCCTACGGGCTGTAACATGATTAACAAATCCTAGGGTTGATCATGTATGACTTAAACTATTGCTAGTCTTTACATTTTGTATGACTAGCTTCATGATCATCTGAATATGTAATGTATGGGACGCCTTACTTCGTATGTCTGATAATCTACCATCTTGTTACATTTACTTGCTTGTTTGAGATTGAGACACTAGGCTTGTTCTTGACCATAGGAGACTGATGGCTTATAATAAACCCTCATGCATCTAGACAGCCGTGACCGTATTGCGAGGTGGGATTCATTTCAATATACGTAGCTGGCTGTGTCTGTCTCCCGCTCTCCAGTATTCTGGTTCTGGGGCATGACAAGTCCTAAAGGCCAAAACAACAACACATTTCAATACTTTATGGTTGACAAGTATAGTAAAAGCTGGCTTAGTCCTGTTTTTCTATATTTTTAAAAGCTGGTTTTTGTATCCAATTTGTTTTCCTAAATGTTTAAAACAACACTTAAATATGTTTTGGGTTTTAATTGATTTCGGGTTCGTGCCGACGCAGTGTGAGAAGTTGGGTGACCGAAGAGACGTGGTACTGACTGAATTTGTTCATGTGGTGGAAAGACGTAGTGTGAAAAGTGTCTCTGTATCGGACACAAGAGTTGTACTATGTTATCTTAAATGTGTAATATGGTTATGTTCTAAAATTTTTACCAAACAAAATCTAAAAAAATCAAAAAATTATTTTTCAGATGAAAGTAACCAAATGCAAACTCAGAATCTTTATACCAAGAAAACAACTTTATAACTTACTTTCAGAAAACTATTTTAGAACAAAATTTCAGATGGGTCCTTTTTAACATTTTTGGAGTTTTTTTTATTAGTCGCTTTGTAATTTCAACACTTAGTAGTTCGAGTCTATATTTTGGTGTTCGAGGACCATATTCATAAGAATAATTTTAGAGAGACACACTTTTATTGACATACTATGTAGCCACACTTATGTGGCAGGTGATTTGGCATTCCATGTCACCCGAATTAATCGATGGCTTATTAATTAATTTTTGGTATGCCCAATTTTGTATGTATGGAAGGTTTTCAATCTTTGGTGTGTTTGCAATTTTGCATGGCCAATTAATAGCCACACTTATTATCTTCTTTCTTTTCTTCTGCTCATCTCCATTTCCTTCTTCTACTCATCTCCATTTTCTTCTCTAACCCCACCATAAGAACAAAGAAAGAAAATCCTAACCCTAGAATTTGATGAATCCAGAGTTTGGCATTTTGAGGTTCGTTTCCTTCATTCATCTGTATTTCTTGATATGTTCTTGAAATCACCATAAACTCTTTTTGTTGTGTTATTTTAGGGTTTTGTTTTTGCGATTTTTTCCTCTCTTTTTTGCAACTTATGTACTTTTTGGTGCTACTAGCAGTCTTCAACGCAAAGATTTTTTTTTAACAATCAAAAAGTTGTTTATGTTTGATATACTTTTTATGGTTCAAAAGGTTGTTGGATTGATACAGGGTTACCACTATCCATTTTCGGGAGCAAACGGTCAGATCAATAATATACAAAATTAGGTATCGACATATACATCTCTCCTAACATGAATGTGCTTAATGAGGTCTCTGAGTGTTGGGTATTGTTTGTTTACTGTATCTTGAATCTCTGCATTGAAGCACTAACCATTTATTGTGTTACAATGTGCAGGTATGCTGGTGTGACTGACAAAAAGAAATAAAGCCATCATTCAGTGTAGTTATGTGGAGTTGTTGCAATTTCTAATTTTGGTCCTCTTATTGTTATTTTTTGTTGGATTTTAGAAATTATGAGGGAGTCACCTTGTATTACAAATGTGAATGTGCTGGACATATGGACCTATCATGTGCACCTTATTGGTTATGGTGATTTGATTCTAGATTTTTACTGCTGGTTATATCTATAAAATTTGTGTGTTGTCTGATTTGGTTGCTTGTCCTGGCTTTGCTGTATCCTCCTGCAAAACCATCACAATAGTGCAAATTATTGATCAACAGATGTTGTATTGGTCAAAACATTATAGCAAGCTTGAAACATAGTACAATTCAATTTCAGTAATTCGGCAAAAAATGCAAGGCATTTCAAGCAAGATAATAGATTGTAATGCACTCAGCTCCTGTGAGGCTTCCAAAGCTAGATGCAAGATATTTAATGCACTCCTACTGTGAGGCTTCCATAGATCAAGAAATTAACTAGTGATTCTTAAATCTAAAGCATTTGTGATACTGGTAATTGCAGCAAACCATCGATACTTCAATTTTTATCATATTGTATACTCAGGTTTTGGTCACACTATCTTAGTGCAACCAAAAAACTAAATCACTAGAGTACAAGTATAACCACGGGTTGATGGAGAATAAAACAAGGATAACTCTAGTAAGATGAAATAATAAACTGAAAGAGGAGATCAGCCCAACAAGACCATAAAGCCTTCCAAACTTTGTACATGTTAATGCCGGGGCACAATTTTTCCATGGAAAACTGAGAATATGAAACAATTGTAAAAACATTGTTCCAACGCAACACTTCTAGGAAGGTTGTGCAAGTATAACGAAGATCTAAAAAGATATCGTTATGGTATTACGAGAATCTAAAAAGATTTCGTAATCACAGCAATCAGATCGTAGTACTTCTAAAAAGAAGATACAATCAGAGTTACTGGCAGCGACAAAGAAGGTGACTGGCGAAAGATGGAAGAACTCCTGCTGGGGTGAATGATCACCGTTGCTCAAAGCTTTATTCGCCTTACACGAACAGCTTCCAGGAACCAGCAAGTTCGTCGGAGAACTTGGAACACTCCTGCTCTTCTGACTCCTCGGATGGACTCGAACACCCGTGCAAAAGCAACGCTGGTGCGGCACCTCTCTCTCTCTAAGGCTACTGGAAGATCAGAACTGTGTTAAAGAACACGTCTGAATAATCTGTTTACTTATACTAAAAAGCACTCGTAAACTTTCTATGGTGGCTTCTCTTTTTATTCTGTTATGAGCCTTGAGAGAGAGGATGCCTTATATAGGCCATGCAGCAACTGGACGGTTGCCACAAAGTTAGGGACATGGTAGTAACTACCCCGAACATGTAGCAACCGTCCAGAACATGCTAACGCACGTTCTGCTGCCAACTGCGCACACCTAGCGCTCTCCTTGCACTCTGCGCAACAGAGCGCGTACTGAACTGCGCACACTGCGCACAATGTACGAACTGCGCACACTGCGCGCACTGCACGCACTGCGCACACTGCGCAACCAGCGCAACCAGCGCAATCCAGCATAACCCTGCGCAACCCAGCGCAACCTTGCACAATCTAGTGCATCCAAGCGTAACCTGAGCGCAACCTGGGCAACGCAACTGGGCTTGCGCACCTGGGCATGCGCAACTGGGCTTGCGTAATGTGGCTGCGCAAGTGGCTCGCGCAACGAGCGCAACTAAAGCGCACTATGCGCCTAGTGACGATGCTGACGTGCTAAGTGCAAAGTGCGCCAACAAAATGCCACATTACGCCTCATGAGCCCATGAGCCCGAGTCCGAGTCCGAGTCCGAGTCGTTAAGCCCCTACGGGGCTTAGTTCCTATGGAAATGAATTTTCCAAGAGCAAAAAACATAAATGCTTTTATTGTTGATTTAGCCTTTTCCCATTAGAAAAATAACCCCACATGGCACACCCATGTGCACCTCCACACCACATGTGCATCTCTAAAATAGGAATGCTATTATATAGAGATACAACTCCTTTGGTCTAGCCGATGTGGGACTAAAATTCTCTTTGAAATAGTCCAAACTCCAACAATCCCCCACATATCTCTATATATATGGGTATAAGTGTTCCCCACCGTAACTGTCCATCATGCATTAGGGAGATGTCGCTTACGACTTGAATCTTCCCGTGTGGGTCAAAAATTAAACTATGATACAAGAATGGACTAAGCCTTGAATCCTGCATCATAGCTGAAATTCTTTCCACTCACATAATATAGTTACATGTGCTTCTGGCTATACATTAAAGGCCCTGTGCCAGCCTGGTTTCAGTGTATACTTTTGGGCGTCTACAAGTTTACCCTCAAGAGACGGCCTGATATCTCTTTGTCTATACACTATAGGTGAGTTCAATATAAAGAGACATGGCATGAAGCGCTTTGCGCTTCCCTTATGGTGCTACTCCGCCATGACATGGCATAAAGCCGAGGCCTTATCCCGTACCAGGAACCTCATCGTAGTGTCATACTACTGTAGCATGAGGCAACCGCCTCTTTGTAGTGCCAAACTACCCAGCATGAAGCCTTAGGCTCCCTTGCGGTGTTACGCCGCAACGACATGGCTTGCAAGGCCGAGGCTTTATCCCTAACCGGGTATCTCATGGTGGTGTCGTGCCACTGTAACATGAGGAACTCCTCCTCTTTGTAGTGCTGACTACACCCCACTTTATATTTAACATACAGCATTAGGCTAACTGCCTATTTGCGGTGCTACGCCGCTGTGACTTGGCCTGCAAACACTACACCAAAAAAGACATTTAGGAACAGTTTTTATATGTTCCTAATAATTTTAGGAACATATCATAACCGTTCCTAAAAGTGGCGTTGCAATATTTGGAACGGTTATAAAGCGTTCCTATATTTAGTTTGGAACAGTTATGAGGTGTTCCAAAATTAGATTTTGGAACATATATATTGTGTTTCTAAATTATTTTGGAACATATTTAAAATGTTACTAAATGGCATTTTGGAACACTTTAAGCCCATTCCTAAGTATAATTTGCAACACTTTTGCATTATTCTTATGGTTATGTTTGCAACACTTTATTAACGTTCTTGTTTATTTTTTAATTTCATTTTTGCATTCCAATTTTTAGTTTAAACAAAAATTAAATCTAATGATTTCTAAACTGAACATGGAAACACATAAGTGGTGCTGCAATCAGATTTTTGAAGATATCACATCAAAAGATGATATCAGGAATATAGGCACAACATAGTATACTTTCATCCATTACCTTTTTTCACTATTCTAAATCAAGTTAGTCTAAAGACACAAAATGGAGTAATAACTTAAACACCAGTAAATGAGGGAACATTTGAGCAAATTATTAACACACTAAAACATCTCTTCAAGAGATCCACAATGCTACTCTTTTAAAACAGATAACACTTTAATATATTATTTCAAACAGACACCAGTCAAAACTTTCCTTCCAAACTACAATATACACATCACTGCAAAAGAAAAAGTTGTTAAAGCTTTACACAAGTCACAAATTTCACCAGAAAAATTGAAATAGTTCAAAATTATTGAGAAGTACAAAATATGTAACATTCATCTCTAGTTCCTAGTATTCAAAATAAAACTAGGGCAATTTAAAATCAAGCACCCTCAAACCCCCTCCTAGATGATCTGGTGGATGAACCAACTTCTGTAGTAAACCTGCTTTGATCTCTCTCATATGACATGTACACAAAGATCTTCTCATATCTTAAAGCTTATGTCAAAGTCTTGTCACCATCAACCGATATATCTACTCTCTTTATATCGCATCCACTACCAGAGTGCATATTCATTGACAGAAATCTGCAATACATCAAGATATGGAAGTTACTATCTCACATTTGCCAAATAGAGAAAAAACAAGATTAGAGAAGATCTTACAAACCTTTCCATGCTTAGCAACATCCACATCCTCCAGGAATATATTGCACACTGTCAGTACACAAACTTTATAGACAGTTTTATTTCTAAGTACATATTCTCTATTGGATAAGATATCATGAAGGGAATAGAAAAGGAAATAAAATGGTTGGATGCAGTATATACATTACAAAGGTGAAAATAAAATATATACATTTGATAATTTGATAATTGATGGTGGAGATAAACAAGTCACATGTAAAATCTATATCAAATATGTTGATAATGAGATAAACTCAAAGGAAGAGTGAGATATAATGCATAGACAATTGTATCCATATTTAAGTCCTCAAATAATCTGGTATGCAACAAGAAATATATGTATATGTACGCAGGCATGTGTTTGTGTGTGTTTGTGCATGTGCATGTCTGCACTCTACTGGTAGCAAATTCTGGTTCTAGCAACACAAGGGAGTCCGCCTTCCGGTGCCATGGAACTCCATCAATACGATCCGATATGCGATACACATCAACATGACACAATACTTGAGGTGACCAACTGATTAAAAATTATATAATGGCACTTTAGTTCATTTAGTATACCAGAAATCATACGATCCAACTGAATGTGGTAGGTTTACAAATATATTTACACTTCATTAGAAAAAAAAACACTTTTGAAATCTAATGTAATTCATGTTTAATAGCACAAATAAATTTGTATAGAAAATATCTAGATTGTTGTGTGGGTACCTCTATTTGATGGTTTCATCTCCTTCCTGCAAATCAAGCATATTAAATGTCAAAAAGCGAGTCGACACTACACAACAGACTAAGTTTAAACCTGCTATCTATCTGTTGAAAAGTCTTGCTTCGAAGGATACCCCTTCAAGTGCAGCAACCTAAAAAATTACAAGAACATAATAATGACACTAGGTAATATACTAGATTGTGCTGGATAGGCATGTAACAAGAAAATAGAAACAAATGAAACTTAAGGATAAATCCAAAAGGGGAGGAAATATTCAGATTCTAATTCAAATGGATGCAAGTCTTTCCATATTTGCCTCTTTGTCCCAGGTAAAAGTCATAAATAAAGGAATATGCACAAGAAGTAAGAAAGTCAACAACTATACAATAACTATACAATAGCGTAGAGTGGACTGAACATGAATATCTAAGACATTCTAAGAAAGTCAACAAACTATACAATAGCGTAGAGTGGACTGAACACGAGTATCTTTGAGTTTCAGTTTTGGGGTTCAGAGACCAAATAATCAGTAAGATAACCCAAAATCAGCGTAGAGTGGACTAAATGACTGGTGTCTGTATAGCGTAGAGTGGACTAAATGAATCATCAAAAAACTGATACCCCAAAACTGAAACTCGAAGACCAAATAATCAGTAAGATAATCCAAAATCAACAACACATCATGATCAGTTCAAGTGTAGTATCAATCCCAACCAAGTGTAGTATCAGTTCACGTGTAGTATGAGTATTTGTATACAGGCCAAATGTAGAGGCTAAATTAATCAGTTCATGATAACTAATGAATAATGTCAAGGAAGAGCAACATCATATAGGCAGCAGCATACAGACCCAAAAATTGATACCCAAAAACATATAGGCAGCATCATACATACCCAAAATCTGATACCCAAAAACATAAGGCATCACCATACAGACCCAAAACTGATACTCAATCCGGATACTCAAATCCAATACTCAAATCCAAGTCACAAATTTTGGTAGATGTCAAAACTATACCAAAAAACTGAAGACTTACTTGCAATGCTTTCACATCTTGACTTACTTGCAACATCTGCATCTACGCACAAGGATGATGACTTCTTTAGGGACCCCGACTGCACAGAAACCTGGTCTCCTGCAATTGTTTGGCGAGTTTGAACTAGATAATGTGCCACCGATTCATATCCCAGATTGCGGACCTGCATAATATACCAAGATTATTGTAACACAAGAATATTTAGAAGACTGAAGGCTTTAGAAGATGGTAAATGTCCTTGGAAAAAAAAGGAAGCACCACAGCTTACTTTCTGGTACAGGCAGCCAGTAGGGGTCCATCCTTTCTTGAATCGACAGGCGGTGCAGTTGCAGATGCCTCGACAAACTGGGCAAATCCAACTATGATTCTTCTTAACCTCCAAAGCATTCTCTCCGTATCTGTATTATGGCTAAAGTCAAAATAGTGCTTAATAGGCAGAGTAGTGTCTTGCATGGATCAAGTGGTAGGAATTTGCTTTATTCTGTATGGAATGCTTCACTCGGATACATACATACTGCACTCATAAATTATAGCACAATTTTGCCATTTAAGACAAACATAGGTTTAAGTTTTAGTTCAGGTGTTGTCCCCTGTAAGATTAAGATATTTTTAGGATCCAGATTGCATGATAACTTCGGTGCTTCAAAAGTAATATAATGCTTTTATTACAGTAGCAATTGAAGTCGCCTCTGAAAGTTTTAGTTGGTGTTTTTTTTGTCCTTTTATCACTGCAGGGACCGAGGATGATCATCCTTTTAGCTGCAGCCTATCAACCCTCTTAAGAGAGATGCAACCATGTTTATTTTAGTATTATGTTGGTCAGTTCTATCTTCGGTTAATTTGGGATTCACTTGCAGTCTATGAGTAATATAGCAACAAACTAGGTGTGGAATTGTGCATCAAAATGCTGTCTAAACTGCAAACTTGTATCCAAATTGTTTAGATCCAAAATTTATATTTTTTTTCCATCAATTTTTTGATGTTTACTGTGAGGTGACAATATCCCACTACCTTCATCGTTCGTGTTCTAGTTGAAATTATGCAGGCATAAACCCATTAGTACAAAAAAGACAATAATATGGAACTAATTAAACCTTTCAAGTATCCACACTTAAGCATTTGTTGACAATTTTAAGTTGGCTTCATGATATATATTTATGTAATATCCGTTTTCAGTACTGGTATTTCGTGCAGATATGTGAGTGTATTATATTTTATTGTATTTCGTGTTTCGTGTATCTTGGTTCCCTATTGTGTTTTTTCGTATTGCGTGCTCTTGGTTATCGATATTGTATCGTATCGGTGATATTGAATTTATTGACTTGATATGGTTTTCTTGTCAAGAAATTTGGGATTATAATCAAAGAGCTTCATTTGTATAAATTTCAGAGGATAAAATGTTATTAGCGAAGAAAACTATGCATTAAATGACCCTTCAATGAAGATAGATGACAAATCATGTGGATCATCATATCTGGGGTTGAAGTGCATTCACATACATAAATAAGCACATACAAATCATGAATGCTAAAATAAGAACTTAACTATCTTAATGGGATACAAGAAGTTCCAACAGCAGAACATTCTTGTCCGTTGCTATTGAGTGTAAGATTCTGAATAAATCAAATCTACCTGATTGACGATAAATATTTCTTAATAAGCATTTCATATGTTCTAGATTAAGATTATAATGTAGCCTTCTAAACCTAGATGATTGTATTAAACTAATATATATTCATTTGTAGATGAACAAGAACTACTATGGTCTACAGCAATTGGAATGAGAATCTGCACCTCATGTAAAGACAATCTCCATAAATCTGCCCACTGACCAGTTGGCACTTATTGCAACGGGTATGTGCCCTACCGTTTTCTGCCTACAACAACAGATATACATGTACTAAGTGGCAAGTTATTATTATTGAGGTCGGGAAGGTAAAATGTAAAGTTGGCTATTATGTTATCAAAGAAACACCTTGAAAACAAATGTAATACAAAAGGAATATAATATATGGTTCCCATTAACTCTTATTTCAACAAGAAAATCAAATTTTAACTCTTTGTCTGATGCGACTATCCAATCATCCTGTTTGCAGTCACCTCGAGAACATTATATTTAGAATATAATTTTTATGCAACAGTAACTAAGCATCACACAAGATGGTAATCCTGAAATAAAACTCGAGCTTTAGAGTCTTGAGAAGCCTTTGCTTTAGGTTCTAACATGAAATTTAGTACAATCAGCATAGATTAAACAAAAAATATAGAAGATATAACAATTTCTTTTTGCAGATTAATAAACCTCTTCTCAAGCATGAAAACATGAAAATAAAAAACCTCAAATGTTAGGAGAGCAGTTCAAGAAAACATGAAAACATAACAGAAAAATAACAATACAAGTAAATATTATTATATAGCAATAACTACCAACCATGGTTTCCAGGAATAATGAAACTCTGAGGTCCTTTGTATTGTTTCAGTTCTGATACTCCATAAGGAAGCTCCGGTTTGTTGATTGCATATGTTCAGCTTTATATGAAGATGGCGGCTGGATAGCATATTCAAATGGACAGAAAAGACGCCTTTCATAAGTAAATGCAGAAGGGTTTCTGTACCTGTGAAAAAACACAAGTATAAAGGGTAGATGTCTTCAAATTCTGGTCAAATACACTCGATAGTCATAGAATTCACTAGGCATAGAAAAGATTAGGGCCCTCCTTCGTAGCACCTTTTACCTCAATCTTAGTTGTTTCTATTCCTTGCGAGTACAAAATTCACTCTGCTGCTTCCTAGGTTGCATAATCCCTCTATAAACCAAGGCTATCTTAAAATGCATATTTTCTTCTTAAGCTATAATTTACTATCTTGTTGTCAATCTCTAATATCCCTATTCATTAGTCTGGTGTGAAACTTTCAATATGGGCAATTTGCATGGGTCAAAAAATTTGCCCCTCACTCTCCTGTATAACCTTCAATTTCCATACTCTACTAACTAACAATCAAAAGATTCAAAACACTAACGGTAGCACAAGATTTAGCCTAGTTAATCCACAGCACTATGTCAATATGAACACGATAACATAGATACAGCACCTTCATTTGCGTATCCTAGTATATTTTGGAGCATCTGTGTCATATATGCAGTATGTGTCCAACACTGCAATGGACACTGGTACCAACTTTTTGAGAGCCGGTGCTTGTATCCTACATAGTTAATCTACTATTTCAATTTATGCACAAGATAAAACTTAGAATCCCGATGTCATAGCAGAGCCATACCTGGAACTGGTTGACCGACACCGTCTTCCCAAACTCTTTAGCATTATAGGCAGAGAAATAAACCAGTGCAGCATAAGTACTGCTCGCCCCCATGTCGTAAAATATGACGTGCTGATAGTAAGATTGTTTATTATAGTCAGAATTATCAGTAAGATTGTCATTTGCCATTAATGTGACTGATATAACTTTCACACATTTCTTGTTCTGAATAAGATCTTACAAGCTCAGTGACACTTTGAGAAGAATTTTTATTTGAGCATATGGAGAACCCAATACCCAATTATATTGAAACCAGATAATGAAGAACAAAATCAACAAGTTGAATAGGATTAGAGCATGTTTTATATGTGAAATCGGGGAATTATATTGAAACACAATACCTAATTAAAGGACAAATTCTACATCTCTCTCTTGTAATTCATCCAACCAAATACCTAAGTAAAACTCTAACTCAACCGAATTAAAGCCCTATTCATCCAACCAAATACCTAATTAAAGCCCTAATTCATCTAACAAAATACCAAATTAAAGCCCTAACCAAAAACTCGTCGGAAAAGAGAAAGAACAAACGGGAGAGAGTAAACGTTCCTTGCGATCTCGTCCGGAAGGTTTGCGATCTTGTCGAGATGGCCGACGATCTCGTCGAGATGACTTGTGAACTCCAAAGGATGAACTGCAAACTCATCGGGGTAGAGGGGAAATTTTCAAGGAAAAAAAAAGAGGGTTTTTGGAAAAAGAGGGAAATTATTTGAGGGAAAATAAAATAGTTTTTTTGGAAAGAAATGAAGGAAATTATTTGAGAAGGCGGAGGGTTTTGGAACACTTTCCTACTAAGCACATGACATGCACATGTGTCATCCTTAATTTGGAACGTATTTGGAATGTTATTAAAGCGTACCTATGTAATAATAATAAATTAAAATTAAAATAAAATATATCATGAACACTTTTTTTTGATTTGGAACGCTTTTATTTCGTTGCAACACCTAGGTACGAAAAATAAGCGTTCCAGATTGAAAAATGTCTAGTGTTCCAAAATGTCCATTTTGGTGTAGTGAAAGACGAGGCTTTATCCTATTCCTGGGCAGCACCCCACATATAGGAACCTCATTGTGGAGTCACCCCACTATAGCATGGAGTTTCACTCCTTGTAGTGCTGCTCTACCGTGCTTCCTGTAAACCACACCAAGCATTCACTCTGCCTGAGAACTCATTAAGGCAATTAAGCCAACCTTCCCACAGGAACCATTTTCCACAAAAAACCACAGTAGACAACAGTGGTTATAGGTCTGTAACCTCTCCATGCCCAATAGAACATGTACCCACCGTTCCTGAAATTCTTCCGATTAGTGGTCCTCCCTTGAACCAAAAGCTAGATGCCTAGTAGATAAATCTTTGAACTAATAGCATAAAACTTTATGGTAGGAATACAATAATACAATATCAGAATGCCTTCAAGTCTATTTTATAAGCTGTGTCATCGACCAGCTGGCGCTTGAGGCCCTTGGTGAACGGATCCGTCAGGTTCTCCTGACTCCGAACATCAATCACTGTAATAACACCTCTCTTGATAAGATCGTGTACTGCCCTGTGCTTCAACCGCACAATCCTCTTCTTCCCATTGAAGAGGTTATTAGATGCCACCGTCGCAGTCGCCTGCTTGTCACAGTATATCGGTATCGCCGGTATTTGCGCCCCAACCACTGGAAGATCATACATGAGCTCCCGAAGCCATTCTACTTCCTCGGCTGCGGTATCAAGTACAAAGAACTCAGATTCCATGGATGACCGCAAGAGCATAGTCTGATTCTTCGACTTCCACAATATAGCAGCTCCATCCATTGTGAAAATGAATCCACCTGTGGACCTCTCGTTCTCCACCTCTGAGCACCAACTGGCATCACTGAAGCCTTCCACTACCTGCGGATCTCCGCTGTAGTACAGTGCATATGTCTGAGTCTTCTTGAGATATCTCATAACCCGTTTCACAGCTTTCCAGTGTTCATCACCTGGGTTGCTCGTGAAACGACTCAGCATTCCCACGACGAAAGCTATGTCAGGCCTTGTGGCAGTAGTAGCATACATCAAACTTTCCATTACGCTTGCATACTCCAGCTGTCTGACGCTTTTCCCTGAATTAGGCTTCAGCTTCAGATCACACCTGTATGGCGTATCGATCCCTGGAAGATCCCGATACCCATAACGAGTGATCATTTTTTCAATATAATGAGACTGTGACAGCGCTAGTCCAGTGTCTGTCCGGATGATCTTGATCCCTAAGATCACATCAGCTTCCCCCAAGTCCTTCATACTGAACTTGCTAGAGATGAACGTCTTTGTCTCAGTGACACAGCTAATATCCGTACCTAGGATAAGCATGTCGTCCACGTACAGACAAACGATCACACATCTTCCATCAGCGAACTTCGTGTAAACACACTTGTCCGTATCGCTGACCATGTAGCCATTTGACCTTATAACTTTATAAAATTTCTCATGCCACATCTTGGGAGCCTGTTTAAGACCGTACAAGAATTTTACCAACTTGCAGACTTTGTCTTCAAGACCCCTGATGACAAATACCTCTGGCTGTTGCATGTAAATCTCTTTGGTCAGCTCGTCATTTAGGAAAGCCGTATTCACATCTATCTGATGTATCACCATCTTATGTATTGCTGCGAGAGCAATCAACATTCTGATGGTGGTCATCCGGGCTACTGGAGCATACGTGTCAAAATAGTCAATCTCCTGCTTCTGAGAAAACCCCTTGGCTACCAACCTAGCCTTGAACTTGTCAATAGTTCCGTCTGCTTTCATCTTTTTCTTGAAGATCCATTTGCATCCGATGGGTTTCGCTCCTTCAGGAAGATCAACCAACACCCAAGTGTTATTTGAGGTGATAGAATCAATCTCATTGTCAATCGCCTCCTTCCAGAAAACCACGTCTCTGGTCTTCATCGCTCATCATAGGTAAGCAGATCTGCTTCCACATGATAGGTGACAAAGTCACTTCCGAAGTCCTTCGGCCTCCTCATAAGCTTAGCTGATGGCTCAGCTTGTTCTGGTTCAACCGTTGTTTTAACAACAACATCTTTTTGGACCACATCTTCATTGAAGACTTCAGTTTCTTGCACACCCTCATTGTTCTCCGGAATATCCGTAAGAACAATATTCTTGTGCCGTGGAAATTTGTCTTCAAAATATTCTGTGTCGCGAGATTCAATGATATGATTTGACTCTATATCAAGAAATCTCCGAGCATCACTCTTCTCGGCATACCCCAAGAAGATCGTCTTAGTAGTCCTTGTCCCAAGCTTCTAAATCTTCAGATCTGGAAGCTTGACATATGCCAGACACCCCCACACTCGAATGACATTCAAGTTAGGTCTGACTTTGAACCAGAGTTCATGAGGAGTAATGTCAGAAGTTGCATGAGGCACCCTATTCAAAATAAAAGTGGCCGTCAGTGCAGCTTCTCCCCAGTAGCACTTAGGAAGGCCAGCAGTCAACAACATTAAGTTTATCATTTCTGTCAACGTCCTGTTCTTCCTCTCAGCTACTCCGTTTGATTGAGGAGAGTATGGAGCCGTAGTCTCATTGACAATTTCATGTTCTTTGCAGAACGATGCGAATTCATGAGACCTGTACTCCCCACTTCGATCACTTCTTATCCTTTTGAGTTGTTGTCTAGTCTGTCGCTCAGCTTCGGCTCTGAACTCCTTGAACTTCTCGAATGCTTCGTCTTTAGCCTTCAGCAAGTAGACGAACGCATACTTTGAGAAGTCATCGATGAAGGTTATGAAATACTTCAACCCGGCCTTTGTAGAGAACTATTTGAAGTCACAGATATCTGAGTATACCAACTCCAGAAGATCTGTACTTCGATTAACCCAAGGAAAGGGTTTCCTTGTGATCTTTGTTTGAGCACAAACTTCACATTTCTCTACCTTACCCCCACACTTGGAGATAAGTCCTAGACTAGACATTCTGTTTATTCGTTTACAATGAACATGTCCTAGCCTATTATGCCACAACTCAAGAGTATAAGCAGAATGAGTGACTTCATTAATCACATTAATTACATTGGGCTGATTTACAAGCTGAATTTTGAACATTCCTTCGGTATAAAAAGCTTTTCCAAAATATGTTCCTTTGATAGACATCACCATCTGGCCAGCATTGATCTCCATCCTGAGGCCTGCTTTGCAGAGTAGGCCTCCTGAGATCAGGTTCTTGGCGATAGCAGGTACGTACTTCACGCCTTGAAGCGTCAGAGACTTCCCCGAAGTCAGCTTCAACACCACCGTCCCGATCCCGAGCACTTCAGCTTGTGCCTGGTTCGCCATCGTAACCACTTCAGAAGTAGGTGTATAGGTGTGAACCACTCCTTACTGGAGCAGACATGGCATGAGGCTCCAGTGTCTACCCACCAGTCAGAGTCAGTCCTTACCGCATCAACCTGTGCAATCATAGCAACAATGTCAGTGATCATAGATACCTTACTAGGCTCTCCTTGCTCTGATTGCTTGGTTTTTGCTTTGCACTCATTCTTAAAGTGGCCCTTCTTGCCACACTTGAAGCAAGGCATTTCAGACTTTGGCTTCTTTTTCTTGATAAAAGTTCCCTTGACTTTTAGATTGTCAAGGTTCTTCTTCTTGCTGTGGAAAGCCGCCTGCTTTCCCCTTGGTTCCTTGGTCTGAACCAGATTGGCGTTAGCCAATTGCTTGGACAGTGTGTCCACCTTCAGTTGAGCCCGCATCTGGTCCTCAACATAGATTTTATGTAGGATCTTCAAGGGTGATCTCCAACTTCTTTCTATGCATGTTTGCATAGAACTTGCTCCACCCAGCGGGGAGCTTTGAGACAATCCCTCCAACAACAAACTTGTCGGAGAGGGGCATCGCGTCGTCTTCCAGCTTCTGTTGCAGTTTCAGGAACTCCTTCACCTGCGGCAGCATAGACTTTTCGTCCTCAAAGAACCACTTGTGATATTTTTCAACCACAAATATTTTACTGCGGTTCTTGTCTTCTTCGTAGAGTTTTTCTAGAGACTCCCATATGTCTCTAGCGATATTCTTCTTAGAATAGGATTCTGCAAGGGAATCCTCCATAGCATTCAGGATAAGCAGCCTGCAAATGCTATTTTCTCTTCTCCACTTGGCCTGAAGTTTAGTAGCCACAGAGATTGCGACAGCAGACCCAGTATCTAAAACAGTAGGTTCCTCTTCAAGAAGCACGTGATCAACGTCTCTGAGTTGAAGAGTGAGATAAACCTTCCTCTTCCAGACTTGATAATGCTCTCCATCAAACTTCTCTAACTTACAGAAGTCAGTGTTTAGGAGTGAAGCATTAATGTTTTCCATCGTAGCAATAAAGCTTTGAGATTGTTAATGCCGGGGCACAATTTTTTGATGGAAAACTGAGAATATGAAACAATTATAAAAACAATGTTCCAACGCAACACTTCTAGGAAGGTTTTGCAAGTATAACGAAGATCTAAAAAGATATCGTTATGGTATTACGAGAATCTAAAAAGATTTCGCAATCACAGCAATCAGATCGTAGTACTTCTAAAAAGAAGATACAATCAGAGTTACTGGCAGCGACGAAGAAGGTGACTGGCGAAAGATGGAAGAACTCCTGCTGGGATGAATGATCACCGTTGCTCAAAGCTTTATTCGTCTTACACGAACAGCTTCCAGGAACCAGCAAGTTCGTCGGAGAACTTGGAACACTCCTGCTCTTCTGACTCCTCGGATGGACTCGAACTCCCGTGCAAAAGCAACGCTTGTGCGGCGCCTCTCTCTCTCTAAGGCTACTGGAAGATCAGAAATGTGTTAAAGAACACATCTGAATAATCTGTTTACTTATACTAAAAAGCACTCGTAAACTTTCTGTGGTGGCTTCGCTTTCTATTCTGTTATGAGCCTTGAGAGAGAGGATGCCTTATATAGGCCATGCAGCAACTGGACGGTTGCCACAAAGTTAGGGACGTGGTAATAACTACCCCGAACATGTAGCAACCGCCCAGAACATGCTAACGCACGTTCTGCTGCCAACTGCGCACACCCAGCGCTCTCCTTGCACTCTGCGCAACAGAGCGCGCACTGAACTGCGCACACTGCGCGCACTACACACTGCGCACACAGCGCAATCTAGCGCAATGTGCGCCAACAAAATGCCACATTACGCCTCATGAGCCCATGAGCCCGAGTCTGAGTCCGAGTCGCTAAGCCCCTACGGGGCTTAGCTCCCATGGAAATGAATTTTCCAATAGCAAAAAGCATGAATGCTTTTATTGTTGAATATAGCCTTTTTTCCATTAGAAAAATAACCCCACATGGCACACCCATGTGCACCTCCACACCACATGTGCATCTCTAAAATAGGAATGCTATTATATAGAGATACAACTCATTTGGTCTAGCCGATGTGGGACTAAAATTCTCTTTGAAATAGACCAAACTCCAACAGTACAAAATTTTACTTCCGTTGGAGTCTGCTCATGAAGTTGACGAGGGTGGATTGCTTCGATTGAGGGAAGCTCATATGCACATAATTGCTTCGATTCTATACATGCAAGAATATTAAATTTTTTGCATGGATTGTGAACTAATTAATTGGACATGGACAATTTTGACAAGTCAATAATTTATTGGCCATGGATAATTGTAACACATGGCATAGATTGAAAATCTTCCATACATACAAAATTGGACATACCAAAATAATTAATAAGCCCTCAATTAATTCGGATAACATGGAATGCCAAATCACCTGCCACATAAGTGTGGCTATATAGTATGTCAATAAAAATGTCTCTATAAAATTACTCTATTCATAAGTGTGGTTAAAATATCGACAAAAAGTGTGTTAAGTCGCAATCGGAGAGCAAGATCCGTAATTAATGGCTAAAAAAATGTACATGAAGATATTAATTTTGAATATGAGTTTTTCTGATATTACTGTTATTCCAATACTCGCGCGTGGTGACAATTGTGCGTGTGAGGATCTGTATTCTCATTTCGTATGCTATTCCAACAGCTCACGTCAAGATTTCCTGGACACCAAAAAGAAAGTGATTCTTTTCCTTTTTCCTTTTCCTTTTTTCTTTTTCTTTTTCTTCTCATAGGTAGTTTCATGGGTTTCTTGTAGAGAGAAGGATTTTGAAGTACACGGAATTGGGACATAAGCTAAAAGCATAAACACAATCAGCGTCCAAGTAGGTATCACTATTCCCAATTGTGTGAAGTGGGTATTGGTTGCGAAACACGTTGCCCATATGAAAATGCAGGTAGATAGATTGATAGATAACAACAGCCTGCAACATCATTTGTATTCTCATACTTTGTAACACTTGTGGACATAAGTTCATGTACTGAAAATCTTTAGATATGGTTGGGGAAGAAGAAAAATGAAAAAATGAAAAGGTTGAGCAGCAATAAGAGGAAAATTAAAAATAGTGGTGTTTATAAAGGGGAGAAGAAAAATGGGGAGAGAAATTTGAAAGAAAAATACATGTGGGTTCCGTTCAAAAAACTTTCTTCCAAAAGTGCTATCATTCAAATAAACAAGTATCAATTATGATTTTAAAAATCAAGGACTAAGTGATATTATATATTTTTCCACGAACAAATAAATATTAATTTTAAATTTTTTTCATGTACTTTTTGGTCATATAAACAAGTGAAGAAAAAAATTAACTTTATCTTTATTTTACTTTTCACCATTTTTTTTTAAAAATTTTTCTTCCCCTTCTCAAAAAATGTTTACAAGCACACTGTTAAGGTTACCTGTGGCACCTAACATTTTAAAGAAAAGATGAATAATATTAACATGAACTGCTTCTCTTTGGAGGGGTTTGAATGGGAGTTGATAAGGGCCCAGAAAGTGAAATGTATATGATGAAGAAGTAGGATATTCTATAAGGAAAACCAAGTTTCACTAATATATAGAGAGGTTTGGTTTAATGAATTCCAAGAATCTACTAAATTTGGGCAGTGAGGTCTCATGAAGTAATTGTTGGTGCTCTTGCTCCTTGACATGAAAAGAGCTTGCTTTCAATATGCTTTGTAAAATTTAGTCCCACATTGGAAAAGCACAATGAGTTATCTCAACATATATGAGTATGTGTTGTTGGGATATGCACATGGGGTGGTGACCCTAAGGAGGGAACCATGTGGGTGATTTTACTAAGAGAAAATGATTAATTCCAACAAGGCCGTAAGTTGATTTTTGTTGTGCGGACTCGGACTCGACACGGACTCCAGGTTGTCTCGTGCATGCACGGGAGTGTTCGGAGGGGAGGTGTGGGCTAGCACTCGACTATGTTGATTGTGGGATGATGTAAAACATCAAACTCTATTTTAGAGTATTGGTGTTTTAGTCCCACATCGGATATCTGAGATGGTGAGGCGTCACTCCACTCTTTAAATAGAGCTCCCTTGCCTCCTTTCCAAGATGCACCAAAGAAGAGAGTTAAGGGAGTCCGTAAAGTTCAGGAAGCCCGTTCAAGTCACAAATAATGACTGACGAGCGTTCCAGAAGTTCTCTTAAACTTGCTGGTTCCTGGAAGCGGATCGTATAGAGGCGAATCTCGCTTTGAGCAACGGTGTTTTACACCCCAGCAGATTTAATCCTCATCTTCTTCTTCTTCTGTTTCTCTGTAACTCGTTCTTCAGGTTTTAAGGCACCTACTGAGTAGGGAGGCCTAACTTTGTTCTTGAGATATATCTCATTTGTGGCACCTACTGTGTAGGCTTGCTGAACTCCTCATTTATGGCACCTACTGTGTAGGCTTGCTGAACTCCTCATTTGTGGCATGTACTGTGTAGGTTTGCTGAACTCATGTTTTTCATCTATATCCACGCCTCGGGACTAACAATCTTAAAGCAAGATTAGTACGATGGAAAAGATTAATGCTTCACTCCTCCAAACTGACTACTGCAAGTTGGAAAAGTTTGATGGAGAGAATTATCAAGTCTGGAAGAGAAAGGTTTTTCTCACCCTTCAACTCCGAGACGTTGATCACGTGCTCTTTGAAGAGGAACCTACTGTTCCTGATACTGGGTCTGTTGCAGCTATAACAGCGGCTACTAAACTTCAGGCCAAATGGAGAAGGGACAATAGCATTTGTAGGCTTCTGATCCTAAATGTTATGGAGGATTCCCTGGCAGAATCCTATTTAAAAAAGGATAGTGCCAGAGAAATATGGGAGTCTGCGGAAAAGCTGTACAAGGAAGACAAAACAGGAGCAAGATATTTTTTGTCGAAAAATATCACAAGTGGCTCTTTGAAGACGAGAAGGCGATGCTTCCTCAAATGAAGGAGTTTCTGAAACTTCGTCAGAAACTGGACGATAAAAAGATGCCCCTCGTCGACAAGTTTGTCGTTGGAGGGATCGTCTCGAAACTTCCTGCTGGATGGAATACGTTCTATGCAAGAATGCATCGGAAGAAACTCGAGATCAGTCTAGAAGATCTCTTGCAAGAAATCTACGTTGAGGATGAGATACATCTCAACAGAAGATGGACGCTTTGTCCAAACAATTGGACGAGGCCAATCTGGTGCAGACGAGAGACTCCAAGGGGAAGCAGGCGGCTTCTCGCCACAAGAAAGACTTCACTAATCTGAAAGTGAAAGGACCGTCTTTCAAACAGAAGAAGCCCAAGTCCAATGTTACATGTTTTAACTGTGGCAAGAAGGGCCACTACAAGAGTGATTGTAGATCCAAGCCCAAGAAGTCACAGCAAGGTGAGCCTAATAAGGTTTCATTGATTGCTGACGGTATTGCTATAATTGCTCAGGTCACTTCGGTGGGGGCTGACTCAGACTAGTGGGTAGACACTGGTGCCACCTGCCATGTCTGCTCAAGCAGGAAATGGTTCACCACATACCAGCAAACCTCTGAGAAGGCGATGGTGGCGAACCAGGCACAAGCTGAAGTTCAAGGGATCGAAATGGTGGAGCTGAAGCTGACATCCGAACAAACTCTGACGTTTCAAGGTATGAAGCATGTTCCCGTGATTGCCCAGAACCTGATCTCTGGAGGCCTACTCTACAACGCAGGCCTGAGGATGGACATCAATGCTGGCCAGATGGTGATGTCCCTGAAAGGAATGTACTTCGGAAAAGCTTTCTATACCGAAGGAATGTTTAAACTCTAGCTTGTAACCCAGTCAGAGAACATTAATGCAATTTCTAATTCTGCTTATACTCTTGAGTTGTGGCATAATAGACTAGGACATGTCCATTATAAAATAAACAAAATGTCTAGTCTAGGACTTATCTCCAAATGTAGGAAAAAGGTGGAGAAATGTGAAGTGTGTGCTCAAACTAAGATCACAAGAAAACCCTTTCATCGGGTCAATCGAAGCACAAATCTTCTAGAGTAGGTGCACTCCGATACACTACCAGAATAAGTCATTTTAGCGACGCCTAAAGACGTCGCTAAAACAACAATTTTTGTCGCTAAAAATATTTAGCGACGAAATTACCGACGTTTTGTGATAGTCGCTGAAATGTAAGTCGCTAATCTTCTAAACGTCGCCAAACGTCTACCGTCGTGAAGTCGGTGTATTAGCGACGTATTACAACGTGTCGCTACGCGTCGATAAATTACCGATGGAATACCGACGTATCGTCGGTGGTTTAGTGACATGTTCAAAGTCGATAAACGTCGGTAAATCCTGGGAATTCCTAGGATGATTACCGACGTGCACCGACGTTCTCCGACATATATTGACGTCGCTAAAACGTCGGTACCCTGGATAATATCGCATATTTATCGACGTTTACCGACGTAAATGTACGTCGGTGGCCGTCGGTAAATGTCGCTAAGTCTGCAAAAAAATTAAAAAAATAAAATACAGAATGTCCATTTCTCCCTGCAGTTTAAAAAAGATAACAATTTCTCACTGTAGAATAGGATCCAAACAATCACAGAATGTCCATTTCTCGCTGTACACAGGTTTCAGTCCCTATAACCACGTCTACAATAATCACACAATGTCCAGTTCTCAGAATGTCCATTTCTCAGTGTACACAGATTTCAGTCCCTATAATCAAGTTTACAATAATCACACAACAACTAACCAAAAAACCAAATATCCAAATAACCAAATATCCAAATAACCAAGTATCCAAATAACCAAGTATCCAAATAACCAATTCTACACCAAATAACAAAGTCTACAACCAATAACCAAAGTCTACACACAACCAACAAGTAGAATAGGATCAAAAAATCCAAATCTATACATCCAAGTATCCAAATAACCAAGTATCCAAGTCACAAAAAAGAATGAAACAAATACAAAGAAACAGTCCTAACTAGGACTACTAGAATCTGGTGCAGAAGGGGCACCGCCGCGACGAAGGGATAAGAATAACTCATACTCCTCAAGTGAAATCGATACCGATGGAGGCAGTGACGTCGGTGGAGTCGGTGTCGAAGAAGAAGGCGGTGGAGGCAGCGGAGTCGACGACGATGAAGGCGCATCCGGAAGACCAGCACGCTCCAACGCTGTAAGTCGCTGGTGGTATGCATCCATGATAGATAACATTCTATCACTGCTTTGGACCATCGACTCCTGTGCCAATCTCATCCTCTCGGCCATGGTCACCTGTCCTGTCTGCAGCTCCATCACCGTACGCTCTAACCCTCCAATGGTGTGCTCTGTCCTCTCAGTCGTCTCCCTGAGGTCCATAATGCCGCAATCGAGTGCATCCAATCGTGCTAGCAGCACAGGATCCTCCGTAGGGTGCTGAGACTGCTCCTCGATCTGTCGTAGCAGGTCGTCACGGAGAGACTCCATCATCTGGTGGACTCGGGCAGACTCCTGGGACGACTGTGGACCATGCACACTAGCAGGAGATGTCCTAGAGGACTGGGTCACAACTAGGGCGCCATAGGATCCCGTACCGTAGTATGTACCCCTACGGAGTCCACCAGCGGCGACCATCCACAGCTCGTCTGCCGACGGAGCTTGAGTGGGCTGCGAGGAAGTACCGGCCTCTCCTGCATCAGGTGCACTAGCAGCCGCCCGTTCCCGCAGCCTCTGATACTCGGCCTAGAAAGTTCTTATTATTACTAACTTCTAATTTCTAATTAATGTACTTATTATTACTAATTTCTAATTAATGTACTTATTATTTCTAATTTCTAATTAATGTACTTATTATTACTAACTACATGAATATTTATTTGCATCGTATTTACTAAGTTATATTAAAATTGACACGAAGTATTAAATTAAGATAACGTATTGTAATACTTACATAAGTCTGCTCGGCCCTCTCGTCAATAAGGTCACCGCCGCGACGATGGGTGGCCAGGAAGATGGTCACCATGTAGGCGTTACCGACCTTCCTTACCTGTAATTAAATATATTATCTTAGTAATAATTTATCGATTTTGTATTAAAATAATATTTCTAAAAGAGGAAGACATACCAGACGACGGAAATGTTCCGTCATCGGAATCGACCCACCGTACCACTTCGAGGCATGTTGCTTAGCCGCCTTGGCCTTCTCCGACTTTTCCTTGTACTTTGGCTCCTCGAATCGAGCCTTCATCGCATTCCATTGATCAGGGGTGATCCAACCTTGGATTGGTTTTCCGGCACGATCACGATCCTTCTGATCATTGATGGAGTCGCGGATCAGCTTGGCAGCGACGGCAGGAAACTTCCCCTCGATAAGCTCGGCCCAGTGCGGTGGATAGAAAAATATCCTAGAAGCGCGCAAACCAAATATTTATCAGTTATATAATATACAAAAATTATATGATTCATGTTAAAAGCAAATATATTTTAACCTTGAAGCGTGCAAACCAGAAGGCCTTCCCTCGTCCGGAGCCTCAGAGTAGTTAATCCAAGCATCACCATAATTATGCCTCAGCATGTGGCCTAGACGTCTCTGTACCTCTGGGGGACGATATCTATACAAACATATTATATTCATGAAAAAAGTTAAATTATGATAAAAATAGAAAGAAAAAATTATAAACCAAAACACCTACTTTGTACCGTCGACCCAGATCTCCGTCCTCCTCTCCTC
>JANAVB010032587.1:0-2500 GCA_029216955.1 Iris pallida
CGCCAGCTTGTTTGCCATTAAAATCGTTTGATTGCAAATCTTAATACAAACAGAACAGTGTTACAATATAGGACTTAGATGTAGTCCTAGGAGTACACTTTTGTTTAATCTGGGTCCTAAGTGCCAATGGAGTGAGTGGTAATGTGTTGACTCCGTTGACGGGCTGACGACGGTTATCGGTTCTCTGAAGGTGTAGATTGCTCTGGGTGCTGGAGCTGGCTGAGAGGAGGAAGACGTTGAGTGTCTGTATCTGCCTCTCTGATGATCTCTGTCTGGATTGTTCGTATGTATGTCTCTCTGTGTGTGTATAGGAGGGGATGATTCCTCCATTTATAGCTGGGCAGGTTGACTGCTCATGCGCGCATATGTAGGATGCACCGGTGCGTGGGGACGCCACGTGGAGATTGCTGATGGAGGCGCATGGATGATGCGCCCTACTCGCAGGTTGAATTCTTCATACTGCTGTTGTGAGCCGGCACGTAGCAGAGGAGAATCTTTCTGTTGCTGAGATCTTGGATGAGTTGAGTCAAAGGACACGTGTCGTCGACCCATGGCTCGGAGATCTCTGATTTGGTGGGGGGATAATTTGGTGGGATGCGCCTTGGATTGGGCGCATGATGAGATTTTGGCTCGTGACCTTTAGGAGTCACGAGCCGTTCTGGGCGCATGGCTTTTGAGGCACATGCGAGCGACTTTCCTTCTGTCTTTCGGGATCAGAGATCAGTCTGGGGCGCATGGCTTTTGAGGCGCATGCAATGCTTCAACTGGAGACTCTTCTTCTGTCTTTAGGGATCAGTGAAGGGTCTGAGGCGTATGGCTTTCGAGGCGCATGCAGGTTTGGGCGCATGGCCGCGGAGGCACATGCGGGTGGTCGAGTGGCCACGTGGCAGTAGCCGTCGGGATAGAGTCATGATGATGCTGACGTTGTGGACGCTTCGTTTTTTGTAAAAGCTGTCAGCCGTTCAGACTTGGGAAGGCATGCTGCCAACTCTGTCAGTTCAGTATTTAATGTTGGTGACATTCGATGGACAGCTGAGTGGGCGCGTCGGTTGACGTTCCACTAGGCGTATGGGGACGCATCCCCTTTGATGCGCTCGGTACAGGACGCATCTGTTTGAGAGGTGTGATGCGCTGACCAGCCGGCGCATCCGACACGTCTTTGATGATGTGGCTGTTTCGCTTCTCGAGTGCTTTTAATAGCCGCTTGGCTGAAGTCGAGGCGTCCGGTTCATCCATTTAATGTGAGTTCATTGCACAGAATTCGAAGAGCCATCCACTTGGCGCGTAGGTTTGATCTGTCCGGCCTATAAATAGTGGCATGGAGAGAAGGTTTGCTTCTCATTCCCTCACGTACCTCCAACATGAACTTGGGTTTTCGGGTGCATTCTGTTGACGAAGTATTCCCGAGGGTGAAGATGAGACGCCATGTCGTCGTTGATGCTCTTGAAGGTGACTGTTACATCCAAAAGACGGAGTCGAGGGCTTCTGAGGCAGGCGGAAGGTGCCTGTTGCATCCAAAGATAGGGATGCTCGGGCCTCGTCTCCGTTGTTCCGGAAGAGCCGTAGATCGGAGTGGCGGTGCTAGGCTCTCTCTTCCTTCAAAGTGGGTGCTGCCCACTCTGATTGTGTTGAAAGCTGCCTTTCGTCGTAATTTCGATCACGGTCTTCCTTGGCCTTTGGAGGCTCTTTCGAAGCCTCTCCTGGCCACAGATTTGCGGTGCTCTTCTCTTCCTTGGTTCCAGCCAGAGGGTTAAATGCTTTGTGTATCGAAGCATTTATCAGGTGAGCCTGGCTGGAAGAGCGGCACACCCCTGCTCGGCCAGGTGAGCCTGGTTGGAAGAGTGGCACATAAATGGGCTGCTGAAGGGATGCACATAACTGAGCTGGATGCACATAACTGAGCTGTTGAAGAGATGGCGGGATGCGCCTGGTTGGAGGCGCATGACATCTGCTGCACCTAACTGGTAGCGCATGGTGACTGGCAGCGCATGATGACTGCTGCGCCTATCTGGAGGCGCATGGTGGCCGCTGGTTGTAGACTTAGGATCTTTCCTTTGTAGAAATTCTCCTTTGTATAGACTTTTATATATAAATAAAAAGTCCTTCTTCAAATGTCTATGGTTATTGACTTTGCTGTGAAGTGTTCTGTGCGAGTCCTGGCGCATGTAGTGTCTGGCGCATGGTCTTTCTGGTTGTAAAATTCCATGCTTCTACAATAGGGTTTGGGTTAATTTTATTATGGTTTTATTTAATGGGTTTTAAACCCAATAACATATACTTCGTGTCCTGACAGTTAAGGACACGAAGAAGGGTCGAATCCTGTGTCCGGGACATGCACGACATGCACGACTCGAACTAGCCGCGTCCATGTCCATCACTGGGTTCCTCGTGTCTTGGCGAGTCCAGTGATGTGAATACGAGAGACAACGCGACACGAAAGATGAGAAGACACGTACGTGTCTGAGAGACGGTGGCGTTCGGGGGCGTTGCACGGCGGAGG
>JANAVB010032587.1:7500-13778 GCA_029216955.1 Iris pallida
CAAGGCAGTAGGAGAGGTCTTGGTCAAGCATAACCAGAAATAAGTTGGTACAGCTAGATTCCATCTATGATATAACATAAGCTACGAAGAGCTACGATTAAGGGATTTATTGAAGGAGGATTAGTGGACCAAGAGATGGAGACTATACGATAGGTGTATGGACCTATCTTATAAAGTTTGGTTTTATAGTCCAAATATGGCGATACGCATGGATGAGTTTTAACTGGTTTGAATGGGTTCCTAATTGGACACCAATCCATGATTGAATGAATCTTGGGTTTTAATCTATATTGGCTGGACAAGATCCCATAAAATCAATCTAAACCATTCCTATTAGGTTAGGATAACCTAGAATATGCTCCAACTCAAGTGGTTGGGCTAATTGCCAGTCTGGTTGGTTAACTAGGTTCCTAAAGCCCAAAATGTGCCTTCTGTGACTTTTGTGTTTAAGTAGCACAAGGGGACTCAATTGAGTGGCACACTAGCATCATGTGCATAGTGGGCTTCGAGTAGATCACAACCATATATTGGGTCGAAAGGTTTGAGTCAAGGTTGAGTCTCTGATTGTAGTTGAAAAGTATATTGGTATTATGGTAAGAATTATAGTTAACCTTTTTGACTGGAAAGTCGTATCATGAAAATATAGTACAAGGAGACGTGTTTGAGTGGGACATGATATGCCTAGATGAAGGTGGATTCGTTTAGATTTGGTATATGGAATTTGTTGGAAGGTAACGACTGGTCTCGCGCTCCGAATATCAATGTCACGACAGAGAACATCAAATGATCTAAATAGAAAGTGGGTGTTCATGAGGCACGAATTTATTATTTTTGTGGGAACCAACTTATCCTAATCAATCGCTAATACTAGTAAATCCTAAAATTTAGAGGTCTCACAACCTATATACTTCAGAAATTAAAATTTTTTTTTTTTGGATTAATGAGGTTAGAAAAATTCCAAAGTAGTGATATTGTACCTCGACTCTTGATTATAAAAGAATATTACACGACATAATGGATAATGTGATATGGTAGATATGAATTGAGTTGAAGTATAGCATGATTATGTTTATAGTCAAATAGCTTAGTCATGATCAAAGTCGTTTAGGAGCGAACAAAATTCATTTTGTTTTTGTTTTGCACGATTAACTCGATTAACTATTTAGGCAAACATTTTGGTACGATCATAGAATCAAAATCTAGGAAGTATGATTATGAATCTAGTGGAAGGAATTCAAAAATAGGTTTAAATGATTTTTAGGAAGACAAATGACAATTTTGGAAATAGAAAGATAAGAAGGAAAGTTTCAAGAAATAAAATGATAGGAATTAAATCAAATTTAAGCGAGGGTTCATGAAATGGTGAACCTTGAAGATCGATAGTCACATGCCAAAAGGACGTAGTCTCTATAATATTCAAAAATCGTATGTATATATGAAGTCGCTTGACTGAGAATTTTTGCCTCTCCAGTGTACACCTGGCTGCAGTAAACCCTTGGTTTCGCCACTCAAATATGATATGATATTGAATATTTTATTAACTCTATCCAACCTTGGCATAATAACTTAAAAGATAAAATAGGACAATTAAGTCATAGTTTTAATAGTATTCAATAACTTATGCTTACTTGAAATACTTCAACTTAGGGATCATGCTATGCTACTGCGCTGCTGGCTGCAGTGGACCCGCAGTCTCGATAATTCAAGTAAATGACGACAGTGCACTGCTGTCTTGTCCTTGTAAGTCAACGAATATTCTTTCAACTATATCCATAAGAATTTTAAAGGAGGTTCCAGAATTTCAAACAAGTTCCAAGAAGATGTAAGTATCCGTCCTTCGAGTATAAATATCGGTTCTTGGAAAGAAAATAATTGATTAGGAAGGATAAGGATCAAAATCAAAATAAGTAAAATTCTTTTAATCCATATTTCACGGATATCCAAGATTCAATGATTGAGAGAAATTTTTTGAATAAAAAACTTAACTCGAGATTAATATACATAATTGAGTGAGAAGTTACTTTAAAGATAATTCCTTAGGTCCAAAAAAATATAAGGGATACAAACTTACGATATGACGATGTTTTAGGCAATGAACAAATGATCAAGATTAGGAAGAAAATGAACGAAGACAATAGAAATGTAAACTTATATTATATATAATATTATATATATATTATATATATATATTATATATATATATATTGAATAACTAGTTCATAATAGATATATGAATAGTTGGGTCATGTTAGGCTCAAACACCATGGATGGAATTAAAACATTTGACTCTTAGAAAATAGATTACTATGGCTAATGGGAAATAAATAGGCGGTACGACTTTGATGATATTATGATGCCGATTAGAGGGGAGAAAATAAAATTTGCACAACTAATTAGGAAATGAACCATAGCGAGGCCTAAATTACCAAGCAAAAAGTCTACCAACATTGGGTCATACCTCGTATTAAATACAATAATATCCTTCTAGGAGAATTTTTTCAAGTATCTAATAGGAATTCAATAGACCTCTACCTAAATCACATGCTCTATATAGCAACCTTAACTACCAAATAATCAATTTGAATAAGAGACTCCTATTCCTAGTCATCCTCCTAAAATTAACTTAACCCTAGTTGTGAATGAGTATTTCCTAGTCGTAGTGTCACGCCCCAGTACCGAAATACGGAGACGGACTGGGCCAGCTACCCCACGTAAGGTACGAAGATGTCATACGATAATTATGACTGTCAAGCGACTAGGGGGTGCATGCTACAATCAAGTCTCCTATGGTCTCACAGAGCATCTATGTCTCAATCAATCAAAATAAGAAGCAGTAAATAATGATTATATAAGATAAAGTAGTAAGGCATCCCCGACGCTTCATCAAAATGATTCATGAGCCTAGCGATACAAAATGATAAGCTAGTACCAAGAGTCAATATGACTAACTATAGTCAGCTGCAGTCTGATTTAATCATAATTATGTAAGGAGCTAAATGTCCAGAACATCCGGCTAACCGGTGCCGGTGGCTAAACGCCAAGTAAAAAATGAAAGATATCAGAGCGGTGAAGAAGAAACCCACTCATAGTCCCTGGCACCCATACTCCTAGTGTGTACCAATATTCGGGTAGAAGGCTGGATCCTCTGGCGCTGCTACGATATCTGGCCAAACAAAACCAGCGGGATCATGCCCCAAATAGCAAGTACCACAAGGGAGCACATAATGAATAAGACAAAACCCAATGAGTAAATTAAGACCCGATTCAAGAGTTATAGGCTTATACCATATCATCGAGACAATACGACACCCTTACAACCAAACAAGGACAAACGTGAAGAACAGTTTGGCAACTCTAGGGGGGGTGAATAGAGTTTATATAGAAAAATAGCCAATTAAAATAACTCTTTCACCAACAATCAATAATCAGAGTAAAGTGCGGAAAATAAATAAAGAGCAGAAGAGCATACGCAAACACAGCGATTTTAACCTGGTTTCCCTCGTGGAGGACTAGTCCAGGCCTGAGAACTCTAGCTCAGGATTAAATCCACTATTTGTGAAATAGTAGTTTACAACCCGTGCCTTTTCTTCAGAAGAGCACGTCAACTTCTAACAGAGGATCGCAGTGGCGATTTGCTTGGAATTGTCCAAGCGACTTCTTCAACTCTTGCACAAGAATCCTAACTGAGAGATGCTGAGCACTCGAGACTTAGGAGGCTTGTGGCTAGTAGATGGGAAGGGTATGGCTTATTGAGCTTATAAGAGAGAAGAGAAGAGAAGATTGAGTGAATTGAAATGAGAGAATTCATGCCCTATTTATAGTGTTTTTATAGGCAGAATTCGGCCAGAATTCGGGTAGGAAAATTCAAAAATTGGCCGTTGGACAGCTAGCAACCAGCTATCCCTAAAATTAGGGTTCCTGATTTCTAGGGGACAGAGTTCGGCCCGAACTCTGTGTGGAGGCAGAGTTCGGCCCGAACTCTGTCTCCAGAGCACAGAGTGGTTCTAAGGGACCAGTGGGCAGTTTTTGGTTCAGTGGAGCTTGGGATTTTGGGTAGGTTATAGACTAAGTTCCAAGAGCTCAGCAAGACTCAGAGTACATAAATCTAGACTCAATGAAATCATAAAATACAGACTCCAGAACACATGAGAGCCGGAGACTGAGCTGTCATCTGTCTTGAACTGAATGCAGTCGTCGTGTGTGTCGTATTGAATTATACAAATATTATTTGGTCAATGTAGTCAATATTTGGTTGACTGTGACTTTGTGTCAACAATCTCCCCCATATTGATAATTGACAAAATAATATAAGTATATTTCAATATTCATACCTGGACACAGTTGATTGTAACATAGTTCCATAGCTCCCCATACACGATGCCTGAGCTAAGAGAAAATAGCTCCCCGTAAACCATGAACGGTGTCGAGCTAGAAGCTATAGCTCTCCCCCTTACAAAATGCATAGTACCTGTGATCTGATAGATAATATTTTCCAGAGCAAGAGGTACAGATATACACAGATATACGAATGCATAGAACCAGTATGATATCTAATAAACAATAAAAATATACTTTTCTCCCCTTTTGGCAGTTAGCAATATAAAGAAGCAATGAATATTAATGCAACCACACCAAGCAGAGAAGAAACAGTAAAATACTAAGCAAAATAAGTCACTGACATAGAATGATAATAAAGACAGATAATGTCATCCACCAAACCAAGTGGCCAACTCATAAACAGAGTACATAAAACCAGCTACATAAATCCATAAGAAACTAAATAACTGAAATCAAAAGTAACTAAGATCATCATCAGTGGCAGCAGCAGCAGATAGTAGCCAATCTCCATCATGGAGCACGAGATGGTCCTGGAACATCTGATGGACCATGGAAGGAGCGACGAGGGTCCACAAAAGCATCATCCGGATCCATGTAACGCATAACCCACGGATCATCAATGCGATAACCCGCGCGCTGGATCCCTCTCCATGGGAATGTGCAGATGCTGAGACAGAGAGTACCGGATATCATGCAGAGAGTTGCCGAGAGCACTCATCTGCAGAGTGGTACGATAGTCCAGCTGTGTCCAGCGATCGTCCTCAAGAGTAAAACGATCCCGGAGCATGGTCTGAATGGACTCAAGAGTGGCAGGTGGAGGTGGTGCATCCTGACCAAAAGGAGGGGCGTCAGGCTCCTCATCAGCAGAATGCTCAGATGACTCAGAAGCAGCGACAGGCTGAAGGCGTCGTGCTTTGGATAGAAAGGCAGGTGCAGGCAGGAACGGACAATCATGGATAGGAATGATGAAGGCACAAAAAACGAAAGGAAGATAGAGAGGATAAACCAAAGCTCTTGGTTTCTTCCGACAGTTGATCATCCAATCCATCATAGTCCGTGGAAAGTTGAATGGAATACGATAGTGGAGATGATATAAGGCGGAGATCTCAAGATAAGTGACTTCATCTGTTGAGCCAGCCTGGGTAAGATGGTGTTAAAAACCATTCGGTGAAGCTCATAGAAGTAGGGGTTGAGATGCTTGGCCATAAGTTTGCGAGGACTTATGTTAGGAGCACATAATTCCTCCTTGAATCCTTCAAGAGAAGTATCGCCAACAAATTGAAATTGACGTGCTTCCACAAGTTTATTCCAAGTATCAAGATTAACAAGATCAAGAAAATCCCCCAACTCAGAATCATTGAAGGCGATGTCAATACCGGCAACCCGGGAATAGATGTGTGTTGCATCAAAAGTTAAATTGCAATAGAACATTTGGATTGCACTACGGTAGATGACAGAATTTGAAGCAACTAAAGCATCCAAACAAAGATCATGGAATAAAGACTCATATTGAGAAAATATTGTGAAATTGATGGGATGGCCCCCAAACACCGGACGAGTCCTAAAATCGCTAAACCATTCATTAGAGGCGTCTAGCGATACAATAGACGGTCGTCGTATGTGTTAGGGTCATCGGGACTCGGCGGATTGAACAACGGATGAATGGGGTGTTGTTCAACTACTTGTTCAATTGGAGGAGGAGGATTCGAAGAGGAAGCACCCTCGGTTCGGATCCTCTTCCGCGATTGGGCAAGCGTGGAGCCATTTACAAGAAATTGGATAACTTGAAATGGAGAGAAATAGAGAGTTATACCTGAAAGTAATGTCAAACAGTTGAAGAGAACGTTGAAAAACCCCTTTCCCTTGATTTTGAGAAGAAATGGAGCACTCTAGATCAAAAACTAGGGTTAGGGTTTTGAAGGAAGGAGTTTGGAGAGGTG
>JANAVB010032588.1:0-85083 GCA_029216955.1 Iris pallida
GGCCCCCCGCTCCCTGGATCCCCGGCACGCTACCCCCCGACTCTCCCCCCGAGGAGGCCCATCCAGCTGGCGCTTCTGTGCAGGGCCTATCCCCGGACACGCAACCGTTTGCGCCTGAAGATCTCGTGACCCTGCTTGCGCACATGCTTTGGATCGCGCTGGCCCCGGGTGGCCCACCCCCTCCTGCGCAATCCAGGCATTGGTCTATTCCCTCGTTCGCGCAAGATCCCCCCCGCTTACCACTGTGCGCTATCCCCTGCCCCCCTCCTGCACAATCCGGCCCCATCCTTCCAAGTGCGACTGGCTCCGCCCCCCTCCCCTCCGCGCAATCCACCCCACCACCCTTCTCAGCCCAGTGCCCCCTCCCATGGCCTCCCAGGGCACTTCTCCCCCGGCGGCAAGCCCACCGCAGCACCCCTCCACCCTTCTCAACGTCGGATCTTCCATCGATGCCGCCTCCTTCGAAGCCCCCTCAGGCAAGCCCGTTCCGACCCCTCCCAATTCTCTCCTCCATCCCCAGATTGATTTGTCGCAATCCCGCCCCCTCCCCAGGGTACTTCCACCCCAGACTGGCTCCGCCGTCCTATGCAGCCATTCTGTGCCCAGATCTTAATCCATCGAAGGCTCCATCCTTTCTGACGTCCCTCTGCCGGAGATCGAATATCCTCAAGAATCATCCTCCCCAGTCATCCCCTTTTCCGTCAAGGAGTTGACGTCGCTGTCAGAGGCGTTTCCTCACACTTTTGTGCTGAAATTCTCCTCGGGATGTCCCAAACTAGCCAGAGTTCAGGAAGCGATCGCGAAATGAAGCTATCGTCTGACTATCGAGTGGCTCCCCTCGACCCCAGACACATACTCCTTCACCTATCATCGGACAACGATCACAAGACAGTGTGGTCCAAGGGCACTTGCAGGATTGATTCTCACCAGATGAAGATAATCAAGTGGTCACCAGGGTTCAACACCAAAGAAGACTCAGCCACGGTTGCCGCATGGGTCACCTCCCTAACTGCCTCTCATTTGCTTTGTCCCAGCTGCGCTTAGACGCATTGCCAACTCATTCGGACGTACGTGGCTACGGCGCCGGAGACCAGCAACCTCTCTAAAGCCCATTACGCCAAAATTTGTGTCGAACTCGACCTCTCATCAGAACCACCCAATTTCATAACCATTGAGCTAGGCAACCACACCCACACCCAACAAATCCTCTACGACAACCATATTGTTCTGCAACCACTGCCATTTAAGAGGCCACCTACCGAAGTACTGCCACCGCCTCCACCCGGAGCTCAAAAAGAAGTCTTCCAAGAAAGACAAAGATCCCCCAGTTGGAAGGGCCCCCATGTCCCCCATTCTCCACCTTCCGAACTCCCACATCCGATTCGAGTCCAGCCCCGGCGAGCTAGCCCCCACCGCACCACCGTGCAGAGACCTCATACCTTTATTCCCCAACAAATAGAAACCTCTAATCCATTCGTTATTCTCGACTCGGAGGAACTGGATCTGAGTAGTCCTCCAGCAGGCACTAGCCCTTCCAAGCTATCACCCCCCCCCCAATCTCCCAAGTCCTCGCTCAAGAAGAAAGCTACCGATCCAGGTAGCGACGCCCAATCGCACCCCTCTGCTGGCCAGGTGGCAGACTCACAGGCCTCCCCCCCTAACATGGCGGTTGTTCAATCCCACAGAGCGAACCCAGTGGAAGAAGCACTTTCAATCCTTGGTCCCGACCAAGCGCGGATAGGAATGCAAGTCATAGCCGCTGGATTCCCCCTCCAGCAAGTGTTATCAAGAGCGCGATCGACTCCCTGACAATTCCTCCCGAGGACCCTGCTGTGGATTCAGCAGGAGATCTGATAAACTCCTCATCCGGTTCGAGCGAGCAACCCAACCTCAAGTCCCCCGCAGCATCAAAAGCAGAGGCGTCACAACCCCATCGGAGCAAATCAGGCAACGACAAATCCATCACCATCCTAACCAGATCCGGCGCAAGGCGGAACAACAACCCCCCCAAATACCTCAAATGCTTAACATCCTTTCTTGGAATGTTAGAGGCCTGGCTAACAAAACACAATAAAGGAGAATTTCCAGTCTTCGAAAATTTACAAGATTGACATCTTCATCATCGAACCCAAAATCCCCGCCAAGAAACTCAAATATATCCAGATGTCCTGGGCCGTCCCACGGCTATCGCCGAAAGGCATGACATTTGGATCCTTGCCTCGAAGGAGGTCAAACTCGACTCCATCCAGGACTCCCAACAGGCCCTCTCTTGCTGGGTCACTCACCCCACCCTCTCGGAGCGGGTCATCCTTTCTGCGGTGCACGGCAGCTGTGTCATCGCAGAACGCAAACTCCTTTGGAACGATCTTCTCACACCTACCTCCACAACATCAATACCCCATGGCATTGTATAGGGTATTTCAATGCCATCACCCGCAGAGAAGAAAAGATCGGCGGTCGCCCCACCCCCTGTCAGCCATTCAAGACTTCAACGACTTCATATTCAACGTCCATCTCACTCCTCTCCAGTTCAAAGGCAGCGAATTCACCTGGTGTAATATGCAAGACGACGATCGCCGCCAATATTCCCGCCTGGACAGAGCCCTCACCAACGCGAGATGGCATACTTGAGGACCAGCACCACCTTGTCCATCTCAACTCCACAGAATCTGACCACGCCCCGATCCTGGTGGAGATCAAAAACAACACCGAACCATCCAAAAAGAACTTCCAATTCCTAAACTTTTGGGCCGACCACCCCCAGTTCCTGAGCATTGTTACAGAAGCATGGAGCAGCCAGGATTCCCCCAATCCTCTGACTCGGGTCAGCAACAAGCTCAAAGCCACCAGGAAAGCCCTTTCCAAGTGGAGCAAACAGGCCTTTGGCGACATCTTCCAAGCTATCCGGGTCGCTGAAGACGACGTCACTCGAGCAGAAGCTTTATTTATTACGGACGATCCCCGGAGGCCAGGAAGGCTCTGAATCTGACTAAGGCCATTCTCAAATTCAGACTCAAAGTTGAGATCGATTTTTGGAAGCAGAAAGCCAGACTGAAATGGGACAGCAACGGGGACAAAACTCCAAATATTTTCAAGCCTGCGTCAATGGCAAAAGAAACAAACTGGCGATTCATCACATTGTGGATGAGGTAGGCATCATCAGAACAGATCACAAGGGAATCCAAGCAGCGGCCGCGGATTACTATGCCAAATTATTCTCCAAGGAGACGGTCCACAAAGATACATCATTCCTCGAACAAATCCCCACCATTATCAAAGATTCTGACAATGCCCTGTTGGAACGTCCCATGACCGACCAAGAGGTGAAAAAGCGGTGTGGGCATTGAACGATCATAGCGCCCCCGGTCCCGACGGCTTCACCGGTGTTTTCTTTCGTACCTGCTGGGAGATTATCAAACGGGATATCATCGAAGCGGCCGTGGCCTTCATGGAAGGAGCTCCTTACCCCAAAGCGATATCCAGCGCCAACCTTATCCTCATCCCCAAAAAAGACAATCCCAACACCTTTCGCGATTTCAGACCCATCAGTCTATGTACCTTTACCAACAAAATCATATCCAAGATCATCGCCACTAGAATGTCTGACACCCTCCCCAAAATTATTTGGAGGAGCAAAGTGGGTTCGTTCGTGGGAGGAACATCCAGGACAACATCATGCTGGCCCAAGAACTCATCACCTGTATGAAATTTCCTGTTAGAGGGGGCAACATAGCCATCAAAATTGACATGGAAAAAGCTTACGACAGACTCGACTGGCAGTTCATGATTTGGGTGTTCAGAGCTTTCGAATTTTCCGAAAAAGGACCAACATCGTTTGGAGGGCAGTCAACAACTCTTGGTTTTCCACTGTCATCAATGGCCAGGCCGATGGCTTTTTCAAGTCCAGCCGCGACGTCAGACAAGGCGATCCTCTATCATCCACGATCTTCATCATTGCGGCCGACGCCCTGAGCAGAAACCTCAACAACATGGCCAATACTCCATATTTTCAGCAATATCACACTTCCAGCGGATGCCCCACCATCACCCATCTAGCCTTTGCAGACGACTTACTCATCTTCTCATCTGGGGATAGGATCGATGGAGGTGGTACATAACACCCTGGAGCGGTACTCCATATGCTCAGGGCAGATAATCAATCAATCCAAGAGCATCATTTACGCCCACCACAGCATCACCACCGAGATCGCAACTAGATTGACCAACCTAACTTCCTTCTCGATGGACCACCCTCCTTTCAACTACCTCGGCTGCCCCCTAGTGTGGGAAATCCAATGCCAGTATCTTCGAGAACCTGATCTCCAAAATCAGGAATAAGATTGAAGGATGGCACAACGCCACCCTATCTCCGGAAGGTAAAATTATCCTCATCAAATGTGCTCAACTCCGTCCCCATCCACACCTTAGCAGCCTGTTCCCCGACCAAGAAGGTCATCGCGACGATCGAGCAGATCTTTTGTAACTTCTTCTGGGGGCACAACAAAGGTCAAGACAAGCATCACTGGGCTAGCTGGGAGGCCATGGCCACCCAATCGTGCACGGAGGGCTTGGATTCACTCAACTCAATCACACCATTAATGCATTCTCCATGAAGCTGTGGTAGAAATTACGCACGGGCGATAATCTGTGGACCAGGTTCATGAAGGCCAGATACTTCAAACATATCCACCCAACGATGGCCAGGGCTAACAGTAGATCCTCAGCGGCTTGGCGCCGTATTTTACGAGGGCGCGAATTGGCAGAACCAGCGATAAGACTTCAGCTGGGCGATGGTGACGCCAACCCTTTCCTGGAGAGATGGATCGGTGCCAGTCTTATCCCTAACATTTTCGACACCCCCAGCAACAGCAGAATCAAAGACCTGTGGAATCACTCCAATAACGATTGGAATTGGGACCGTATTCGCGATTGGTCCGGCAATGAGTCGGTGGACAGCATTCGTCAGCACGGCCTTAAAATTGGGAACGACGTGGACAAGCTGAGATGGTCACTGGAAGTTTCTGGAGTATTCTCAGTACGATCGGCGAGAATCGCCATCCAAAGGAACGGTCAGATCAATTTCATCGCTCGATTCTGGCATTCCTGCATCCCTATAAAATGGTCCGTCCTCCTGTGGAGAGCCACGAGACATAAATTACCTACCGATGATAACCTCAACTCCATCGGATTTAGCCTGGCGTCCGCCTGCGACTGCTGCGTCGACCACCAGACGGAGACTATCGACCACATCTTCCGGGAGGGAGCCTTTCCGACCAAATCTGGAGAATCCTCAATCGCAACTTCAGCATCAAGCCAGGCGTCGGGCGCTTTAACGATCTTCTGACCCTTTGGGGCGCAGCGTCTCACGGCCACCAGATCGTAGCAGCGGCCGCTACCTGGGCTATTTGGAAGAATCGTAACAAAGCCAGATACGAGGGCCATCAATACACCGCCAATCAGCTAACCCGAGAAATCTTTCGCCAATGTCGCAAAAGGAGCTCCCTGTGCTCGCACTGTCCCCCTTCATTCTGGCACCCCTGCTTCTAATTGTTTTGTGGACTTAGTGGTCCCGCCCCTGTCTTTTGGCGGTATACTTTTTGTTTTAGCTTGTATACTCGTTGGGCTTCGGCTTTTGGAGCCTTTTCAATAAAAAGGAGGGGGTTTCTCTTAAATATATATATATATATATATATATATATATTATTCGCCCACCCTAATTAAATTCTAGTAGCCTTTTGTGAGAGAACTCATCTAGGGTTTCCGACTTCCCGAAGCGATTTCTGCCAACTCCGACGTGCTTTTCGTGCACCAATTTTTTTTGGATTCGTATCGTGGTAAGATTTCTGAATATGTAATTTATTTTCGTAGATATTATTCCTAAATTTTTGGAAATTTCGTAGAGTGTCGGTTGTCCGAAACTTGACATGTTTCGGTGTTTTCGAGATTTCGGGAGAACAGGAAGTAGAAATCACGAACTGTTTGAGGTTTCGAAAATCTAAAACAGAGCTCTACGACATATAGTTTTTCCAGAAATTATTTCATTCATCTAGTATTTTAGTTATTCTGTTGAACTCAGAATTGATCGGTTGATCACCGTTTTGGTCACGATTAGCCAAAACGGCGATATCTTTTGACCAAAGCGTGATTTTACGGCACGGTTGATTCCAGCACACTCGTGGCGCTGAAATCTACCAAGGTGCAATTTCAAAATAGTTTTTTTCTAAGGGCACCACATTTTTTACTTGGGGACAGTCCAAAAATGTTCAAAAAAGTATAAGTTTGCCACCCATTTTTTACTTGGGGGTATCCCAATTTTCTCCAGCAAGTGGGACTGCCAACTTAGTGGCAGTCCTAGGACAGCCTGCAAGTTGGCATTCCTCACATTATGTTAGGACTGCCAACTTACTGAAAGTCCTAGGACAGCTAGCATGTTGGCAGTCCTAACATATGTGAGGACTGCCAACAAGTTGGCAGTCCTCGGAGAAGAAGAAGAAGAAGCAGCAGCAGCAGAGGGGAAGTGAGGCCCTTGCGCTGTGTAGCTCATCGATGCCTGGCCCTTAACCTGCGGAGCTCGTCGACAGCGTCCCGCCGTCGAGAGAACAGGTGGCAGTTCGACAGTGCGAGGGGCCGGCTGTGCTGCGTGGTGCTGACGGAGTCCTTGGACGCGTTGGCGTACGCGCTGGAGGGATCGACTGACAAGTGGAGGCTCGTGGTGAAACGACCCACGCCCGAATAATCGGCTACGAGTCGGACACGCCCAGCCTTCGGCCACGTGCACGATGTGAGACCCAAGCTATTAGTCAATGCCTAGATAAAATATGATTGGTCACATATCAGTAGTATTTCTCCACCCCAATATACAAGTAACAATGAACTATGAACAATGAACGGTGAACGGTGAACAGTAAACAATGAACAATGAACAATCGTGTGTACAACGTGTCAATATGAGAACAAGAAACAAGACAGAAATATAGAGTAAAGAGATCGAATCGGTGTACTTGCCTGATTTATTGTAGATGCCTAGTCCAAAGTCCAGATAATCTGTGTCAAATAAGACACAATTATTCTATAGAAAAATAATAAAGCTCTTATAATATATATTTATGGCTAAACTCTTTTCTACCTTATTCTTATTACCAACTAACCCTTATCATTATTCTATTATTAGTCCTATAGGCATTCATGTATCCATCTAAAGGTAGTACAGTCCAATGAATTCAATCCAACAGGACTGAATCTCTCAATCCAATCCTCCAGTGAAAACTGATATCCTCACTTAGGTTCAAGGGTGGGACTGAAATCTCAGTTCAGTCCAATGATAAACTTACCCTGCATTGGTTTCAGGGAATCAATCAAGGACTATATTCCTGAGTTCAAATCAGGATGCATATTTCCAAATACTGCTATTAGTAAACAGTTAACTCACTAACCAATCAAGGTTAGAATCGACTTAAAAACATGACTTAAAGCTCTTCAATGAGGAGATCACTCCAGGTCACTCTTATGATAGAAAGTAATATGGCGTAATCTGTCATGAAAGAACATAGGTGAGGTAAATATAGGTTAAAACTTGTCAAGAAGTTCCACACAGTTTAGCAGCAAAGGATAACCCTGGTTCCATTCTTAGCATCAACATTCCCCTGATTTGTACTAACAATCTTCCTGAACAATGGTTCAGTGAAAACATAAACTTGATATATATGCATTCAGCCATCTATCAAAATTCACTGTCCTTCCCATCTCCGTAATAGTACTGTCTTAAATTAGTCCTGGCAGCACTGCTGCAATATCAGCTTAAATTTCCTACAAGTTATTCCTGCATATGATCTTAAATCTCAGATGACACTCAGTCCTAAAATAGGCTGAAATGAGTCATCTTCAGGTTACTCTAGACATTAGCCTCACGCTTGGTTTTAGATTTTAGGTTCATAATCTGCAATTCTCTCAGGAATTACACAGGACTTGCTATCCATAACTCTCCTCAATGGGTATTGCACATGAACACTAGTCCTAACTGTACTAATTAGTCCACTGATGATCTTGGCTAAAACCCCAGCTGCTATCTCCTATTATTGTATACATTATAACATTACACTAGTGTATATCATTCCTGGATTTTGAGGTAAGAACCAATTTATCTAGAGGATAAACAGTCGAACGCTCCACTAATGTCTGTGTCCTGATAATACAAACATGCCAATGGCAGAAAACGACGTCCCGATGCCAACACTAGTTTACTCAGAACCAAAGATTCAAATCTGGCAGTCAAGCCAAATACTGACACATCCTCTAGTATCCGCCTTGGACTCGAGGATACAAAACAGGGTATATCATTGACCCGAGCTCTGGCTCGAAGCTAAACACCCCAACAGTGTCAGTTTCACTCGAATGAATCAACATTCAGGATCCTAAATCTATCAGTCACAGAGATTGAGTTTTACCTATTTATTATTTCTCAATCACATGCAAGTTCTCTCATACTTCCCTAAGAACTGGACACTACCCAGAATTTAATCTCACATTACCTACACTCAATCCAGATACTACTGATTCACACCACACAGGAAGAGTTGAGGAAACAAAAAATTCTCTGTGTCAGCTGAGTGGACACGGCACTCTAATAATTGAATTGACATGCCTATTAACAGTTTAGGATATCGACAATCTATTCAATAACTAGCCTACAGAGCTTGTATACTCAGAATTGTACATAGCGGTTTGTAATTGTAAGGAGACATAACTCCAGCATTTCAACACTTCCCTACTAGACACGCGCAAGGATGCAGGATTCAAAGTAGAAAATATAACAAGGCTTAAGAATATACATACCCGAGTCCCCAAAGTACCCTGCAGTAGTCCGATAGAATTTCCCGAGTCCAGAGCCGATAATAGTTCTGTACAGGCATTCCATCGAACAGGAAGAATGCAGAAATAAGAAGAAATTTTGTGAGACCATTTGAATCATAACGACTCCAAATTGGAAAAAATTTACATAAATCAATCAGAATTCACCAACTCAAACATCCAAACCAACACAAGCTCCATGAATAATCAAACTGATCCATAATTTGATCAAATCAGAAGATCTCTTCAATTGAATTCAAATTTCACGAAATTGCAGGAAAAGGAATGAGGACTTACTGATTAGAATGTCCTTACTGGTTTGATCGATTGGTTCGAAGTTCTGCTGATCTCTCGAGTCTCTGTCAGAGATTAACATTATCAAGGAAGATTCTTGAAGAAAGGATGGAAGAACAGCTGAATAAGAACAAAACTGACCTATTAAGGAGCTCCACTCTTGTTGTGGATCTCCGTCTTCACCACGAAATGATCCCAATCGCCGTGGCTCTCGATTCGAGCTCGAAGAAAGAAAATGGCAAAGAAAGATTTCTACAGGACTCCTTTGTGAAATGTGAACGAAGAAGAAGAAAGAAACTGTCACGCCCCAGAACCAGAATACTAGAGAGCGGGGGCGGACATAGCCAGCTACGTATAATGAAATGGAATCCATCTCACCATATGGTCACGGCTGTCTAGATATGTGAGGGTTTATCTACAAGCCATCAGTCTCTTAAGGTCATAAATTATCCTATTGTCTCAATCTCAACCAACTAATAATAATCACAAGATATCAGATCACTAATATACAATTGTAAGGCGTCCCAAACATTACATATCCAGATGATCATGAAGCTAGTCGTACAAAATGTAAGGACTAGCAAGAGTTAAGTCATACATGATCAACCTCGAGTTGCCAATCATGATTACAGCCCGTAGGCAGACAGTAAGTAAAATGCATCGAGCTAACAAGTGCTCGTCGGCTAAACGCCTCAAAAGAATAGTTTTACAATAAAGTGGGCAAGACAAAAAGGAAAACCCACTCTTGGCCCAGGTTCCGTCTAGTGTTCACCATTGGGCTGGAAGCTCGGTAGATCCTCTGGAGCTGCTCTGGTATCTGGCCATACAAAACCAGCTGGGTCAGACCCCAGAAAGAGCAAGTGCCACAAAGGAGGCCACGAAATAAGAACAAAAACCAACAATCAGTACAAGAATATAATTACATAATAAAAGACAGTAATTTAAGAAAAGCATGATGGGTAATATAAAAGATAATCTTGTATAGAATCACTAAAAAGACAGGACATATGGAAAAGCATGACAGGATGATATACGATGAGACAGCCAAGGGACTATTCAGATGGCCAGGTTACAACCCGTAAACCACACAAGGACCGGGGTTGTAACCCTTCGTCTGAACGGAACTTGGTTTCCCACCATTTATCGGCGAGGTAAATATAAGAAATTAGGTCAAGTAACAATCTGGAGTGACAATCATTATAGTCAATTCTAGACAATGCTATACTGGACTAGACTCCATCCAAGCAATCACGGCCAATCATTGCCTACTGCTTTCTACATTAACTAACTAGGGTTATCACAATCCTAGTTACTAGCAAGATGCAATGAGATGTTCCTCCAGCCACAAGCCCTATAGCTAATCCAGGTTATCCAGGCGATTTGAATTCATTAAGCAGTTATCAATAATTATGTGCCCCACACGACGGTGAGCTGGAAATGTGCCCTACTCGACGGCAGGCTACAAGTCCAAACAATTGCGACCGGGATAACGGGATTGCCTGTAACTGGGGAAATCTCTCATGACTACTGAATTATTCTAGTTATTAGCCTTAATCCATTTTAGTAGGTACTCCTGACCGTGGTACTCAGGAGTCCCATCCTAGACATGATGCAAGACTGGACAAGTGGATTTAACAAGCAAGCAAGAAAAACCACCCACGGTGTCAAGACAGGTCAAGTTAAGTTATCAAGTCAAGTCAAGTCAGGAGTGCGCCGCCACGGGCCACTATCAAGTCAGGTTGGTCATGTCAGGAGTGCACCACTACGGGTCACTATCGTGTTATGCAAGTTCCTTGTCATACCAAGCCATGTACAATAGTCATTCCAAACATATTAAGTAAAATCAAGTTCATGACAAAAGGCGTAAGGATATAAAATGGGCATGAAATATCTAATAAAATATTAATATACAGGGCTATAGAAGATCCAGGCTTAAGGAAAATAAAACCAAATCTCCATAATTGGACAGATTGCGCAAGGGTCCCTGGGGTTGGATTGTGCAAGAGTCAGGTGCGCAGGGGCCAATTGCGCGGGGAGCTGCGCAGGGTACCAACTGTGCCAGAGATGGATGGCGCAGCAGATGGATTGCGCGGGATCAGGTTACGCAGGAATGGATGGCGCAGGGTCAGATTGCGCATGAGTGGAGTGCGCAGGGATAGGTTGTGCAGAAGTGGACTGCGCAGGAGCAGACTGCGCATGAGCAGACTGCGCATGAGCAGACTGCGCATGAATCCATTCGCACTCGGGTTGAGCGCAGTTCACCAAGGGGCAAGCTGCGTGGTCGGCACTGCGCTAAAGAGCGCTGGCCGAGGGGGATGCACAATCCAGCACTGCGCTAAAGAGCGCAGGCTGCTGTCTTCTTCTCCAGGCCGAGAAGAAGACTCCAAGAACTCCAAAGTTCAAAACTTCATAACTTGATCAAATCAAAACGAAATTTAGATTTTCAAAGCTCTAACTTGAGTAAAATTGAATTCTCTTCCACATGGAAGCATCAAAACAAACTAAAATCCAAGTTAAATAGATCAAAATCATGCAAATCCGAAAATAGTAAAAACCTAGATCTAGAATAAAGGAAACTCCAATTCACAAAATGTCAAGTTCTAATGTTGTTCTCCATGGCCTAATCTAGCTAATAGACAAATAAAAAGTGGTTCTCAAGTGGTGGCAAGGTGCACTTGCCTATGGTGGTGTTGTGTGGAAGAAGGAAGAAGAAGAAGTTGAAGAAGTAAATGAAAATAAAGAGGAGAGAGAAAAGTAGGTAGGGATTTATGATGGTGGGTTGTGGTGGAATGAGGATAGAGAATAGGTTAAGGTGTTCCTCTCATGATGAACCAAACCAAACCCACAAAATAAAACCAAGTCATGGTCCAAAACCCATTTACGAGAAACCAAATCCACAAGTCGAGAAAATAAAATACGTGCCAAAATCAAATTACGAGTACAAATACGAAATACAGGAAACGGAAAATGAGGGTGACAGAAACTGGGCCAATTTATAAGAATTGGACGATCGGGCAGGCCGTTGCACGGGCAGCGTCGAGACGGTTGGGCGGGCACCGTCGTCGTCGTTCCATGTGCACAGAAGGAGGGAAATGAAAAGAATGAAGAGTGAAGTTAAATTTTTTTGAATTCAACGGTTGATCGGCTATCGGGTTTGGGGTTGAGCGGGTTGGGTCAGGAATTATCGGGTTTGGGGTTGAACGGGTTGGGTCAGGAATTATTGGGTTTGGGGTTGAACCCGCGCCCAAAAGTTAAGAGACCGGGCTGGTCTAATTAACTGGGCCTGGCTGAAGAATTAATTAAGTAGGAAAATAAAGGAATTGTTAATGGGTCAAGTGGCCCATACAATTGGATGCAATTAAGCCTAAGGAAAAAAAGAAAAATAAAATCAGGAATAAAGGAAACATTAAAAACAATTTAGAATTAATTAATAATAGAATCAATATTCAAATCATTAACTAGGAATTAATCAAGAAAAATATGGAAAAAATATCTAATTCATTCATAATATAACCCATGAGTCATAAATAGCTAAACTGATAAATATAGAATAGAGAAAATTTTAAATGCATCCAAAAATCAAAATAAATATTCTAAAATAATAATACTAATCTCAGATTCCAGAAAAATTACAAAAATTCAATAATTGGAAAAGCGGGGTTACAAATCTACCCCCCTTAGAAAAATTTCGTCCTCGAAATTTCAAAAATGGCAAGATAAGGTAAACAGATACAAAATTTGAATTTGGCACGATTTAAAGTGGAATGAAATGATAGTCAGGAATCATGATCACGGAATAATAGTCTCAATAGCATCCGATGATCTTTCATATCTAGGTCACTTTCCCTACAGTTCCTGTCCCGCCAATATGGATCTGGCTGCAGTGAACCTTCGGTTCCATTTTCCTGATAATGCTAGATTACCATAATACTTTTATCAACTTTATCCGATAATAAAAGAAATTTAGGACTTAGCTTCAATAATATCTGAGAACCTGAGAATACCCGTAATTACTTTGACTTAGAGCCCCTGTCTCGCCAGTGTACAGCTAGCTGCAATAGACTCACGGCCCCATAATCCAGGTCCTAGTAGGTTGTCAAATATTTTTTTCAACTTTATCCAGAAGTTTCAAGGATGTTGTAAAAATTTTAAATCATGATAGAGAGGAGTAGTATCTGTTCTTAGAAACAAATTTTTATTGAATACCAAAAGACAATCAACAGTCAATAAGTAGCTCAAGGTACTATAAAACGACAGTAAGATAGGAAGACTGTAAAACAAGTCTCGAATGAAGAAACAACAAAGGAAATGCAAAAAGGAACATCAAGATAGGTAATGATCACAAGTGCCTCCGGTCGTCAGTACTCGTCCAAAATCAAGATAGTCTCCACCTCCTCGGCTGTCATCAGGTAGACTCGTCCCTCTGGCTGGTCTTCGTGCGGCTGCTGGTTAAGAAGAGGTAAGTCCTCCTGCTGGGGTCCCGGTGCTACTCGTGCTCGTCCTTCAGCGGCTTCTGGCAATCTCTGACCTGGTGAGCAGGTGATCCTAGAATAAGCAAAGCCTCAGCCTCTTGCGACATTCATCGTAATGATGCCGCGGCCGATGACAGTAGTTGCAAGTGACTACCAACTGCTGTCTCTGAGGCGGATCTGCATGAACTCTGGCTGGACGGTACTGAACTACTGCCTGCTGAACTGGCCTCGTCTGAGTCTATATCAGCACCCTCTTCGTCGGTGCCTGGTAACTGCTGCTGCCGATGTCCCTATCCCTCTTGGGCCTCGGGTCCATCTCCTTCTCAACTGCCTGGACGATCTTAAGGATGCTAGAGTAGGTAGTCACCTGACTAATAGCTACTGCATGCCGCAGCTCCCTGGTCAGACCCTTCTTGAATCTCCAGGCCCAGTCCTCTGGTGCTCTGACTAGGCTCTCCGCGAACCTACTGAGGCTAGTAAACTCGAAAGTGTACTCCGCTACTGTCATCGTCCCCTGCTGCAAGGCTTCGAACTGCATCGCAAGCTCATCCTGCACCACATCGGGGAAAAACTTCTCCTTGAACAGAGTTTTGAAATCTGTCCAAGAAACCTGGGGCACAGCTAATTGGGGGTCCTCCCGGTACCAAGCTCTGGCCAAATCAAAGAGTCGCATGCTCTCCACCTCCACCTTCAGGTCATCCGGGACCCGCGCCATCCTCAGTGTCCTCTCTGTATTCTCCAGCTATTCGTCTGCATAGACGATACCCTCATTGCCCCAAAAGTCCATCGGACGGAGATTCTGGTATTCCTTGGCCGTCCCTGGTCTCGGTGCTGCTGGAGCTGGTGCTGCCGACTCTCTGGTCCTGAGTACGTCGACGATGGTCGCTCTGAACTGTGTGGCCTGCTGACTCTGAGCCTCCCTGAACTACGTAGCCTAGTGATTCTGGGCCTCCATGAACTGCTGGAACATGGCCATCACCTGGGCGCCGTCAAACATCATCGTCGAGGACAGCGAAGAAATAGAAGACGGTGGCAGAAGCTGATCTGCCGGAACGTCTGGTGCGGCCTGATCTGAGCTGTCTGCAACTCCGGGCTGATCTGCGGTCTTCCTGGTAGTAACCATCCTAAAATAGAAAGAAAACTTCGTTGATTGACAAACCCTAAAACCTAATAATCAATGTTTTATAATATCAATACACCTGATAAACCTGATATACCCTTAATCCTCAGTTTTTTCCTATGTTGTGATGAGTTTTCCTCAGTCTAACAGGTTCCCCAATAGCACTTTATTGCCTAAGTGCCATTAGGACAGACCTGCATGGGCTACCACTAAAAACATGTCACGACCCGCTCCCGAATAATCGGCTAAGAGTCGGACACGCCCAGCCTTCGTCAACGGACACGACGAAGTAAGCTGTATAATTCTAAGGAAAACTCCAAGATATAAGAAATATAAATCATCACAGCTGCTATACATGTTCCCGGAATTACCACAATCCACAAGTTATTTATACAATATCATCCGAAGACAAATTCGGTAACATGAATAAAATTTATACAATCCTGAAATCCTCAATACATACATGATAAAATCCTCTAAAATAAATCTAAGAAAAGACCTAACTATAACTCTAAAATTCTAAGTCCATCCTGAGGTACAACTCTATCCTGGCTTCGGGCTCTGGCCCATGAAGGACATACAACACCATCAAGTAAACCTGTAACATATCCTATCAGGAAAAGAGCAAAGTACAACCCCGATAAGAAGCTCTAAACAATGTAAACTGAAATACATAAAAAGAATCACAAGATAACTGGTACAAGACAAGAATATGAAACTGTAGTACAGGAAAAACGATGAAACTATGGTACAGGATCCAGAAACAATGAGCTATACTATCAGTGTAACATGCAAGTGAAATAACTATCAGAGTATGTGACCGGCTGGATAAACGGTGAACAGTGAATGAACAATAAAAAATGGTACGACTTGGAGTCCCACGTGCACGATGTGAGATCCAAGCTATTAGTCAATGCCTAGCTAAAATATTGGTCACATATCTGTAGTATTTCCCTACCCCAATGTACAAGTAAGGAACAATGAACTATGAACAATGAGCGATGAACGGTGAACAATGAACGGTGAACAGTAAACAATGAACAATGAACAGTCGTGTACAACGTGTCAATATGAGACAACAAAACAGAAATACAGATAAGAGATCGAATCGGTGTACTTTGTAGATGCCTAGTCCAAAGTCCAGATAATCTGTGTCAAATAAGACACAATTATTCTATAGAAATAATAAAGCTCTTATAATATATATTTATGGCTAAACTCTTTTCTACCTTAGACAACTTATTCTTATTACCAACTAACCGTTACATTATTCTATTATTAGTCCTATAGACATTCATGTATCCATCTAAAGGTAGTACAGTCCAATGAATTCAATCCAACAGGACTGAATCTCTCAATCCAATCCTCCAGTGAAAACTGATATCCTCACTTAGGTTCATGGGTGGGACTGAAATCTCAGTTCAGTCCAATGATAAACTTACCCTACATTGGTTTCAGGGAATCAATCAAGGACTGTATTCCTGTCAAATCAGGATGCATATTTCCAAATACTGCTATTACTAAACAGTTAACTCACTAACCAATCAAGGTTAGAATCGACTTAAAAACAAGACTTAAAGCTCTTCAATGAGGAGATCACTCCAGGTCACTCTTATGATAGAAAGTAACATGGCGTAATCTGTCATGAAAGAACATAGGTGAGGTAAATATAGGTTAAAACTTGTCAAGAAGTTCCACACAGTTTAGCACGAAAGGATAACCCTGGTTCCATTCTTAGCATCAACATTCCCCACTGATTTGTACTAACAGTCTTCCTGAACAATGGTTTAGTGAAAACATAAACTTGATATATATGCATTCAGCCATCTATCAAAATTTACTGTCCTCCATCTCAGTAATAGTACTGTCTTAAATTAGTTGGCAGAACTGCTGCAATATTAGCTTAAATTGCCTACAAGTTATTCCTGCATATGATCTTAAATCTCAGATGACACACAGTCCTAAAATAGGCTGAAACGAGTCATCTTCAGGTTATTCTAGACATTAGCCTCACGCTTGGTTTTAGATTTTAGGTTCATAATCTGCAATTCTCTCAGGACTTACACAGGACTTGCTATCCATAACTCTCCTCAATGGGTATTGCACATGAACACTAGTCCTAACTATACTAATTAGTCCACTGATGATCTTGGCTAAAACCCCAGCTGCTATCTCCTATTATTGTATACATTATAATATTACACTAGTGTACAACATTCCTGGATTTTGAGGTAAGAACCAATTTATCTAGAGGATAAACAGTCGAACGCTCCACTAATGTCTGTGTCCTGATAATACAAATACATACCAATGGCAGCAAACGACGTCCCGATGCCAACACTAGTTTACTCAGAACCAAAGATTCAAATCTGGCAGTCAAGCTAAATACTGACACATCCTCTAGTGTCTGCCTTGGACTCGAGGATGCAAAACATGGTATATCATTGACCCGAGATCTGGCTCGAAGCTAAACACCCCAACCGTGTCAGTTTCATTCGAATGAATCAACATTCAGGATTCTAAATCTATCAGTCACAGAGATTGAGTTTTACCTATTTATTATTTCTCATCACATGCAAGTTCTCTCATACTTCCCTAAGAACTGGACACTGCACAGAATTTAATCTCACATTACCTACACTCAATCCAGATACTACTGATTCACACCACACAGGAAGAGTTGAGGAAAAAAAAATTCCTTGTGTCAGCTGAGTGGATACGGCACTCTAATAATTGAATTGACATGCCTATTAATAGTTTAGTATATCGACAATCTATTCAATAACTAGCCTACATAGCTTGTATACTCAGAATTGTACATAGCGGTTTGTAATTGTAAGGAGACATAACTCCAATATTTCAACCACTTCCCTACTAGACACGGCACAATGATGCAGGATTCAAAGTAGAAAGAATATAACAAGGCTTAAGAATATACATACCCGAGTCCCCAAAGTACCCTGCAGTAGTCCGATACAAATTTCCGAGTCCAGAGCTGATAACAGTTCTATACAGGTATTCCATCGAACAGGAAGAATGCAGAAATAAGAAGAAATTTTCGTGAGACCATTTGAATCATAACGACTCCAAATTGGAGAAAATTTACATGAATTAATCAGAATTCACCAACTCAAATATCCAAACCAACACAAGCTTCATGAATAATCAAACTGATCCTTAACTTGATCAAATCAGAAGATCTCTTCAATTGAATTCAAATTTCTCACAAAATTGTAGGGAAGGGAATGAGGACTTACTGATTAGAATGTCCTCGCTATTTTGATCGATTGGTTCGAAGTTCTGCTGATCTTTCGAGTCTCTGTCAGAGATCAACATTATCAAGGGAGATTCTCGAAGAAAGGATGCAAGAACAGCTGAAATAAGAACAAAACTGACCGATTAAGGAGCACCAATCTTGTTATGGATCTCCGTCTTCACCACGAAATGTTTCCAGTCGCCATGGATCTCGATTCGAGCTCGAAGAAAGAAAATGGCAAAGAAAGATTTCTACAGGACTCCTTTGTGAAATGTGAACGAAGAAGAAGAAAAAAACTGGGCCAATTTATAGGAAGTGGACGATCGGGCAGGCCGTTGCGTGGGCAGCGTCGAGACGGTTGGGTGGGCAGCGTCGTCATTGTCCCATGTGCACAGAAGGAGGAGAATGAAAAGAATGAAGAGTAAAGTTGAAATTTTTAAATTTAACAGTTGATCGGCTATCGGGTTTGGGGTTGAGCGGGTTGGGTCAGGAATTATCGGGTTTGGGGTTGAACGGGTTGGGTCAGGAATTATCGGGTTTGGGGTTGAACCCGAGCCCAAAAGTTAAGAGACCGGGATGGGTCTAATAAACTGGGCCTGGCTGAAAGAATTAATTAAGTAGGAAAATAAAGGAATTGTTATTGGGTCAAATGGCCCATACAATTGGATGCAATTAAGCCTAAGGAAAAATAAAATAAATCAGGAATAAAGGAAACATTAAAAATGATTTAAGAATTAATTAATAATAGAATCAATATTCAAATCATTAACTAGGAATTAATCAAGAAAAATATGGAAAATATATCTAATTCATTCATAATATAACCCATGAGTCATAAATAGCTAAACTGATAAATATAGAATAGAGAAACATTTTAAATGCCTCCAATAATCGAAATAAATATTCTAAATTAATAATACTAATCTCAGATTCCAAAAAAATTACAAAATTTCAATAATTCGGAAAAGCGGGGTTACACGTGGGGTCGATGGGACTGGCATGGTGGCCGTCGGCGGTGCCAGCGAGGTTCGAGTACTGCTCGGCGATGGGGGTTCAGGTGGTGCTGGAGGCGGAGGGGAACGTGGTGGTGGCGGATCTCAAACGGGAGAGGATTGTCAGCACCGCGGAGCTCCGGCAAGAGACGGCGGCGGCGACGGCTAAGAAGGAGGAGGAGGAGGAAGTTCGAGGAGGAGAGAGGAGAGAGAAAAAATCCTAATATTTGGCTGCCCCCAAGTAAATTGTGGGTGCCTCCAGTAAAATCTCCACCTGCTTGGGCTGCCCCCAAGCAATTTTTGCGGTGCCCTTAGAAAAAACCTTTCAAAATCTAGAGTTCACAGCGTTTGACTAGATAGTCAACGGTACGTCTCGATTTGCGTGCCATCGTTTCCAAAATTAGAAACATAAATTTTGATGGCCAAACTTGCATGTTTAGATTATATTCAGTTTATTATTAGGTTAAATTAGGTTTTTAAGTAAATTATTCTAGAATTAATTATTATTAGATTAGTAACCTAACTAGCCACTATTCTATAAATTTAGAACTAGAACATTAGAATTGACTTGTGGTTTTCGTGCACGGTTCGTGGTACGATGTATGTTATTGGTTGACAGCTTCTAGATCGGCAATCCCCTCATCCTCGACTTGTGACTACAGTTTGTCCAAGGATTCAGGCCAGTACAGTATTGCATTTATGTTTTAGTTCATTATAACGTTTACTCTATAGTTTTCTTGTTTGATATCCCGTTGAGTCATTGCTTGATATTCTATTGAGACACGATTGTGACACTGTAGTTATCATATCCTTCTTGGTGTATCAGTGACCGTTATTGATTATTAGATAGTCGGGAGGGAAATACTCAGTAAATACGTGAACAAATCCAATTACTATTACCAAATGATAGCTAAGTCATACACACCCGTGTTTGAGTTAGCAATACCAATTACTGAATGATAGCCATCGTATCATGTGCCGTATTAGCCCAGCCGTTCACGTATTAAAAGGCTCTGTTTTCGATTACCTAATAAATCATTTAATAAAAGTAGATGATCTTACCATTAATTTCACAACTTCCATAATCTCTTCCCGAACCAAACATAAATCTTTCGATGCATTTGGCTCTCACGCTCAATTATTTTATTTTATGGGTGGTTCCTATTTTTTCTTTATCTAGTCCATTATCTTGTTAGTTCATATCTTGATAGTTCACATCTTGCTAGTTTATATTTTACCAGTTCGTATCTCGTTAGTTCATACCTTGCTAGTTACATTCTGCTAGTTCATATCTTGCTAGTGCTAGTTCATATCATGTTAGTTCATCTCTTGCTAGTTCTTTATATACTCTTTGCCTTCATGGTTTCTCGTTGTTCTAACTTATTTTGGACTAACAACATTAATTGCAATATGGTTGTACTCTGCTCCTTTCCTGAATGGGTCGTTGTTATAGTGAGGATGACGTGTCTACTTTTGTGCTATGGACCATATGAGGGGGAGATAGAGACTCGAAGGCCAAATCATAGAAAACTAGTTAGATGTGTGGTAGTTTTCTATAATTGTAAAAGCTTACATTCTTCTTCAAATGTAAAACTTCTATATTTTATAAAGTTGATTTAGTTGTTGTGAATGAGCAGTTAGTATTTATGAGCACTTTGTTTATTATGGTCTAGACAGCATACTACCGCCGATACCACGGTGTAGGTTGGGCTTGGACACGTCTCGTATCCAAAAAGCGGGTGCGGGTCGTGACACATCGTCTCCTCTCTTTCGAGCAACGGGTACATCATCATCATCCGAGGAATCATCACGACGATTCACTGGCTTCTTCGAACGACTTGCAACATGTTTCATTCCATGGGTTCTTATCTGTAAGCATGATTCTGGTTCTCTGATTGTTATCGCTTTATCGAGAACTCTACCAGCTTCACGCGCCTTGCGATCTGATGCTGTAGGACGTTTTCTTTCTGGCCCGGCCTCAATGTCCTTCTCATTTCTTTTCTTCTTATGACTAATATTTAATCTTAATTAGATATTGAAATGTAAAACTATGGACTGCCCAGGAATCTTCCAGTCTTATCTGTATATTGGACTGCCAGAAGAATAGGCAGTCCAACTCACAGCATGTGTACCTTTGGACTGTTCAACTCTTTGGCAGTCAGTTTCTATGTTGGACTGCCAGAAGAATGGGCAGTCCAAGTCACATCATGTTTAGTTTTGGACTGCCAAACTCTCTGGCAGTCCAGTCTGTATGTTGGACTGCCAGAATAATGGACAGTCCAACTCATATTATTGTGTAGCTTTGGACTGTCCAACTCTCTGGCAGTCCAGTCTCTATGTTGGACTACCAGAAGAATGGTCAGTCCAAGTACAACATGTGTAACTTTGGACTGCCTAACTCTCTAGCAGTCCAATCTGTATGTTGGACTGCCAGAAGAATAGGCAGTCCAAGTCACAACATGTGTAACTTTGGACTGCCCATTCTTCTGGCAGTCCACGATACGGATTAGACTGCCAGTAGAATGGGCAGTTCATGTCGACACAGACATTCTCAATTCGTGAGTGCTATTTTGATTTAAAAGACCTTAATTTCCATTGAAATACTTGCAATTAAAATAATGAATGAAACATAATATACACGAGATTAATTTTAGGGTTTCAGATGGGGAAAATTTTAGAAATAATGGGTACCTTATTTGCGAGGAAGCCTTCAGTGCCATTGGTCTTCTTTGAAAGAGGAGGAGGGCGGAGGAGAAGACGATGACTGCCAGCGGAGGAGAAGATGAAGACTGGAGTGGAAATAATGGGTGAGGAGGGGTGACGGTTTTGGAAGAGAGAGAAGGGATTTTGCAAATGAAATGGAAATAAAGGGTTTGGGGGGGGAGGGAAATTTGGGATAGCCAAGATCAAAGAATTAGACTAGCCTTGTGAAAAACAAAAAAAATTGGGCTACCCACAATCCGGGCTAGCCATGATAAGTTTTGGATGTGCCCATATAATTAGGGTGAGGTGGAGAATTATTCTAAACCTATTTTAGAGGATTATTTTGAAAAATCAACTACGTTGCAAAAGGGTTATTAACTTATTGCAATGATAACTTTTTGTTGTCAATTTTTTTTTGTCATGATTATGTTTTGTTGTAAACAATAATTTTTGTTGCAAATAATTTACCACCATTTTTTAAGAATGAGAATAGAGTGACCCCAACTATTTTGCAACAAAATATTTTGAACAACTTACTTTTTGTTGCTTAAAAATTGTAAATCCAATTTTTGCAACAAATATATAAATTTTGTTGCAATTAAATCATTTTTGCAAGAAAACAAATTTTGTTGCCAAAAAAAATTATTCCAAAAAGTTATTTTTTCTTGTAGTGGCGACTACGCGTTAGTGCCCAATTTCCTTGTGACCGTGCTACAAATCCATTGTTTCGTGCCTCGCAACTCAGTATGACTTAACCATATCGCCGCCTCGCGGCACTTGCTACTTTAATCACCAACTGACCCAATCAAGACTTGTGGGCTAAGTGTCACTCAACCGACTTTGCCTTACGACATTTCCTGACTTAAACTCAAGATGATTCAAATCCAACTTATGCAACTTATATGTCGACAACTTAAGACTCGACGCCACATCTCGTGCCGAAGCACGTCGCCTACGTTGCAGCTAAATCTTAGGCCCAATATTGTGTCCTAACTGTACACACACACACATTCAACTTGACTCAATCCAAAGGCACACATGCGGGTTGCCGCCATGTCGACTCATCTATATAAATTGGTCACTAATGCCTAGCGCTATCCTGGACTCCCTTTAGCTTATTAGGCGACCGCCCTTGCCAGCGTGAGTAGCGAGCTCCACTGCAAGACTCTGCGCTAACATGTGCGGTCATCCAGCACTGCTAATCATATTTCTCAAGAACCGGCCCCGTTGGCCGCCTGGGTAACCGTTCGAGGAAACTCCACCTTGTCGACAAGTTGTCCATGACCATGCAAGACTCGACTCAAACTGACATCTCACACAGTCATTCTACCTCTAGTGTAACCATCTCTTTCAGGGCCAAGTTCAATACTTCTCAAATCTGAGACTGCCTCGACGACCCATAGTCACGAGCATTCTTCTTTCTTGCCCTATCATTTCCTTCAACTCAGGAACAACTATTTGAAGCCCCTTTTCCAAACTCAATAAATCAACCGTGGCCCGTGCCTTAAAACACTAAGTCTGTGACATCGTACCTTAAACCAACTTAAACTCTATGCGACACCACCGCCCATGTCATACTCTATATGACAGGCCTTACGATCGTAAGACTACATGGTTATACCCAGTCGTAGAACTCGTAGGACCGTGCTTGCTACTACTCCGATAGTCTAACATAACTTGCCTAACTTAACTTTGCAACAACTTGACGAGCAAAGGATGTGTTAAGCTTTGCCTTGATGGAACGTGTCGTACACGTGTCCGGCTTGAACAAACAAGTTATTTGGTTGCCTAGACTTATGCCACAAGCCATGGAAATGAAGCTTAACCAATAGGGCGGGCAAAGGCTATGCCAAGCCTTGGACAATGGATCGTGTATGCTTTATCAAGCATTCATACGGGCGACGCCTATGACTTAGGCTACGTTCATAACTTCGCCTACTCAACCAACTTTCCTTCTCCCAAGCCACGGGACGAAGGAACAAGTGTGGTTTTCAAAGCACGTCGTGCACCAACTCTAAGTCGACCGTTGGACCATTCTATATTCTAACTCAATTCGACTCGTCGAGATTATTTCTTTAGCTTTGTGAATTTGTCTCTTTTATTATCAAGCCTACTTGTGCAAGTTGAAAACATGCAAATTATTATGTGAAGGCTAAGATGAGGCAAGTTCACCGAAACTCCCCCACCTGAGCGATGAGTCGCCTCGACCAAGCGATGTCTTCGAGTCGCCGTTGCAAGGCTAAGTCCGAACGCCATCGGCGTTCCGATTCCTCTGATTGACTGAACGGGACGGGGAACTACATCATACACCACTCAGAAAAAGTTTTGTCCTCGAAACTAACTGAGTACTTACACATCGACTTATCTCTCGAACGTTCAACGACTCTCGTGCACATTTCTCCAATGCATTTCTCATATCCGAGCCACGCTCGTGCTATCCACAATCTTTTCCTTGAAACACGATTTCAAAAATCCTCGACACTTTTTCGTTCCTCAAGTCTCACTTGAATTCAACGTATCACTTAGTTGGATCATGCACATATTTTAGGCGTCCCCAAAATATATGCATTTCAGCCAAGCCTCGTGATAGAGAATCTGCCATCACCACTCGAGTCGGATTGTACACATGTTCGGGCGTCCCTGATATGCGTGCATGTCAATCGAGCCTCATGAGTGGTATTTTATATTCTTGAATCATTCCATTCATCAATACCAATACTCCAACCAATCAATCCTCAAGATCACTCGTACTGATTGTAACTCTCGTAATATGGACGTCTCGCCTAACTGCTAGGCTATATCTTCAGGCTAAGGTCATCCGGCAGTATTGGAATCATAGTTCCCAAACAACAATATCAACACTGACCCCATCCTAAGGTCAAACCAAATTGATAGTACAGGGTTTTCTATCCAAGCTTGCATCACTCTGATTTCTAAACTTCGAGCATAGATTTCCTACACACATTCCGACATTCGTCGCACGGGGTCTGAGTTATTTAGCAAAGTCGTCCTACGATCACTCACGTTTCAACCAATTCCTCGACATATCGATATCGCTCGTTCAATAAACCATCTTGCAAAGTCTATCCCTTCAAATACGTTCGATATAGTTCGTCTATCAATCCTTCTCAAATCAAGCACGCTATGACACAATTCATTTCTAAACCATAATTCACATTTTATATTTTATAAGTCGTTCATCTCAATCACGTATTCGATCATAATGTCGTCTAGCTTAACAATATGTTGCACCCCGATCTCATGCGAGTCAAATTATCCACGGTTGGCATGAATCACCATGCACGCTCCTGTGGGATAATCATCCTCAACGGGACGTAACTCTTGTTTGAGTCTAGACTAGTTCATTCTCGATACATAGATTGGATCTATTCAATCCTCAAGTTTACTCAATCATCAATCGCAAGTCCAAAAATCCTCGAATTTTCCTTCGTATCAAACCAACAAGTTGAGACAATTAAAGTTGTCACATCCTAATTTTTCTGAGTTCGATCATTCCTGTGACATGAATCACCATGTCAGCGCTCACGTGGAACGATCGTCCCAAATCTAACGTGATGCATGGACGAGGCTAGAGTTATGCTCGTACAAGACACGAATGTTGACACTGTGGTTATCCGCGTAACCATCAAGACAATCCTGTTTTCATTCCAACATCCATTTCAATCAAAATCCTAAGTATAGCATCCGTCAGAATAATAACACTTGCACGATCGTCATTCCTCAAATTAGAGTGCCCCCGAGTTATCGCATATCGATCTTTGATACACCTCAACACCATCGATGATATGGGTAACCTGACGATCTTCCTTTGCAACAAATTTTGAGTCGTGCGAATGATGCTATCGTCCGACTGGATAATCTCCTCGACATTCAAATTCAAGTTCGATCATCGTCCTCGAATCATTCACAATATCAATTTTCTCAAACCCAAATTCGCGTATTGTTCATCCGTCTATCTTAAGTCATCGGGTAATATTTTTCTTCAAATCACATCGTTTATGTAATCCTATATTCCATAAATCTATATTGTAGTATTTCTTTTCTCCCATATTTTTGTTTTATCAAATCATTGAGGATAGTTATGAAATATTATTCTAACATTCAAGATTGGAATTAGTAGTAACTCTATCTCTTCATATTTTGGCCTGGCCCATTTCCCTTAAGCCCAACCCTTATTTAGGGCTCAGCTTTAGCTGTTTCCTCAAATTCATTGCTGAAGGGAGGATTCGAATTCTTGTTCCTCTGTTCAAATAAATGGAGAGGATGGAGAATCAAATTGGAAGGTTGTTGTAACCATCAGCTAGTGGAAGAGCAATTCTATTTTTTTTGCCAAATCTTTCCTCCTCTCAGCTGTGATCCTCTCCAACTCTATATAAATCAGGGATTTCCTTCAACAAACCTATCACAATTAATTGTAAGTAGTGATGCTATTTTCCTCCTTGCTCCCTTCTTCTTCTTCTCGACAAAGCTCCTGGCCAGCCATGGCGATTTTTCTCCTTAGTTCGGCGATCAGTGAAGGAGCTTTTGGCCATTGATGTCAGCGTGAAGGAGTCTCTTCCCTGCTTCAATTCTTCCATCGAGACCGTCGTTGGAAGTTGAGGTGAATCCAATGTAGAACTCTCATCATGCTCTATAGATTGATGATGGTAGTTTGATTTTCGTTCAGAATTTTGATGGATTGGTTTGATTTTACTTATTTCCAGAAGTGATCGATAGATCGGTCGCGATTGTTCGACGTTGATCCAACCGTCTTCAAATCGTGAGTATCAATTCCATTATGATTCCTGTTAATAGATTCCTTGCACTTTGGTTAGGAAATTGTTCTTAATTTTCTTTGATCTAAATCTAGAGAGAGACTCGAAGCTGGCATAATGATTCTAGGATTTGTTTGTGGAATTGTAAATCGAAGTAAGTCTCTCGATCTGTTCTTTAGTTCAGATCTCAGAGTTTTTCTTTGATTTGTTGATCGATGCATTCCATATCTCAGCAGTATGAGTCGAGTAATTTAGACACTGCTTTTTGATCGAGACTCCTTGGAAGTTATTTGAAGAGTGAGTTCGTGAATCTCTAATTTTATGATCCAGCTGCTCATTATTTCTGTTCTCCATTTGAGTGTACTTATTCGATCTGGTTTCAGAGAATTTGAACTTGTGCATGAAGGCAGCAGTTAGTTCTAGGCTCAATTTTTCAGGTAAGCCCCAAAACTGCATACATATTCATATTGCAGCTACATTCGAAGTGGTATCAGTAATATAATTTGCATCTGCATATGTTAGAAAATTAGGTTGGGCTGATAGATATGTTGATATAAAATTAGTAACTGTGGATACGATTGGGGAGCATGTTACTCGATCTTCTCAGGAACCCAATATATATCATATTTGCAATGAATACTGCAGTAACAGAGTTAAGTTGAATTGATTAATATATGATAAGTTCATATACCAGTATATTTAGGATGTATCTTCCGTTTTAAAGAATAGTTGGAATTTAACAAAACCTCTGAATATTCTAAACGAGTATCAGTGAGCATTCCTAACTCTATTTATTTGAACTTTGCTTCCAAGTGAGGAAACTGTATTCAGATTTTGGTTAGAATATCTTATTGAGTAGAATTGTAAGAACTAAATGTGTGATTGAATCTTGTGACTGGGACCATAGGCTTTAGAAGAATGGGGAATCAAACTTTGATTTCGAAGGACATCAGTAGTTTCAGGTTCATATCTGAGTTTGTGTGGAGGCATTTTATGCAGGTTGGAGCTGAATCATTTAACAGGGGATTTTAGGTAGATTGCACAATTGGAAGACTATCAATCTAAGTTGTATCTAGTCTAAGTCACGGTACCTATGGGAAGGTTGGCATCATTCGTATTTATGGAATGTTATTTGGGGAATTGAAGTTGAGTGAATGATGAGAAGTCTGATCAGTTAATACACTGAGATTATTGATGAATCTGAGAATGGTTGAGGCTAGTTGGTTACGAGAGCATGTCCTAGACTCTTTAGGATTTTCATAACAATTGATTGAGATTTACTGCAAACTTGATAAATAATAGGTATGTAGGAACTGTAGGAATATGGCCTGTAAGCTATCACGGAACCATGCATAACAGTAGGAATGTGGCCTAACCTTACATAACAGTAATGTGAAAGCTTTTGTAGAAATGATTGAATGATTTATAAAGAGAGGTTAGAATCATATCAGTGTTTTGGTTCAGTGATGAACCTGAGACTTCATATCAGTGTTTTGGTTCAGTGATGAACCTGAGACTTCATATCAGTGTTTCGGTTCAGTGATGAAACTGAGACTTCATATCAGTGTTTTGGTTCAGTGATGAACCTGAGACTTCATATCAGTATTTTGGTTCAGTGATGAACCTGAGACTTCATATCAATTTCTTGGTTCAAGTTGATGAACTGGAGACTTCATATGCAATGTCTTGGTAATTTGATGGACCTAAGACTTCATATATTAGTATCTTGGTAATCTGATAACCTGAGAATTCAATCTCAGACATTAGAAGAAAGACCCTGTTTCAATTGAAGTCTTTTGTGTATAAGAATAGGCACTAATAAAAATAAGTTCTTGATCATTTATTGACCTCCATCCTAAAATCTTTTATATATAAACATATGTTCAGTTTTCCTCTTTTGCTCTAAGTTGAATTTTTTATAAATAGCGTTCAGAGTTACCTTGTCTATTGTTCCTATAAAATATTTTCTGGGATAAATCAAGTAATATAGCAATGTCACTTTTAGGAAGTAAACCGTATGTTTATAATCCTGCAACCCTTAGTGTTTAAACCTGGGTTAGTTATTACATCACATGTTTAGGGCAAGATAATAGCTGTAATTGGTTAGTCAATAATTTTTTGAACTTAACCAACTTGTACTTGATAAACCAGGAGGACATCCAGCTCCACTGATTACTTGTACCTTCCCGGAGCAAGGCAAGTACTGTTATATGGTTTTTGTACATTTACATATCATGTACTCTCGTACTTTCCTGTTCTTGTACTTACTTGTGTTGGAAGAGGAAATACACTAGCTATGTGACCAAACCCCGATTACTATATTCATGTAGATAGCTTAGGCCTCGCATCGTGCACGCGGATCCTAAGCCGTACCAATATTCATGTACTCCTGTACATGCTCCTGTACTCACCTTAGCCGGTCACATAGGCTAGTTGTATTTTAAATATTATGCACATGTCATCTCTTGTACTTCAGGTTCATAGTTACATTCATGTACTTTACTTCCTGTACTTTCATTTCTGTACTTTCCAGTTCATTTCCTGTATTTCATATTCATGTCTCCTGTACTCATTTCCATATCATGATGTTCTTGTTCATTACCTAGAAATGTACTTTGCTCTGCTCCTGACTAGGATATGTTGCAGGTGAGATGGAGGCTTTGTGTGATACATATTATGGCCGAGAGCCTGTAGATGCAGTAGAGCCAGCTGGAGTTGCTCTGGACTTAGAGGCTGAGGAAGCCTAGCATTTTACCCTTTAGTAGTCTATATTTCTTTGTATTTGAGACTATCTGACATTACTTTTCATTTGCTAGAAATGTAATAACTCTTAGACATGTACTGGATTCTGGGATTCGTTTATAGATGCTGTGATTTGTACTTGTTCATATTTATCTGGTTAGATTTTTCCTCGATTGATACAGCTTACTTCGTCGTGTCTAACAACGGAGGCTGGGCGTGTCCGACTCGTGTCCGACTCGTGTTCGATTATTCGGGAGCGGGTCGTGACATGTTTTTAGTGGTAGCCCATACAGGTCTGTCCTAATGGTACCTAGGTATTAGAGTACTATTGGGGGACTTAATTAAATTAGGGAAACTTGAATCACAGCATAGGAAATCGGGTACATCGGCTATATAGATATTATATAAACATTATGTTTACTTGTTGGTTAGGTTTTTATTAATCACAAAGTTTTATTTTGTTGCAGGATGGTCGCTACGAGGAAAACCGCTGATCAGTTGGAAGTTGCAGGCAGCTCGGGACAGTCTGTACCAGACGTTCCGTTAGATAAGCTTCCGCCACCGCCTCATATCTTCCCTCCGCTACCCCCAACAATGACTTTCGACTGCGCTCAGCTGATGGCCATGTTCCAGCAGTTCATGGAGGCCCAGAACCACCAGGTCGCACAGTTTTGGACGAAAGTTGTTGATGCGCTCAGGACTTGAGAGCCGACAACACCAGCACCAGTAGCACCTCCAGCACCAGCAGCACCGAGACCGGGGACGGCCAGGGACTACCAGAACCTCTGTCCGATGGATTTTTGGTGCCACGAGGGGATTGTTTATGCGGATGAGTGGCTGGAGAATGCTGAGAGGACACTGAAGATGGCACGGATCCCGGATGACCTGAAGATGGAAGTAGCGAGCATGCGACTCTTTGACCTTGCCAGAGCTTGGTACCGGAAGGAGTCCCAGTTAGCTGAGACCCAGGTTTCTTGGGCCGATTTCAAAACTCTGTTCAAGGAGAAGTTTTTTCCCTGATGTGGAGCAGGATGAGCTTCGGATGTAGTTCGAGGCGTTGCAGCAAGGGACCCTGACAGTGGCCAGAGTACACATCAGAGTTCACTCGACTCAGCAAGTTCGTGAAGAACCTAGTCAGAGCACCGAAGGATGGAGCTTAGAGATTCAAGAAGGGCCTCACCAGGGAGCTGCGGCATGCAGTGGCTATTAGTCAGACGATGATGTATGCGAGCATCCTCAAGATTGCTCAGGCTGTGGAAAAGGAGGCAGATCCGAAGCTGAAGAGGAACCGGGACATCGGCAGTAGCAGCTACCAGACGTCGACAAAGAGGTCCCAGACTCAGATTCAGGCGAGGCCACAGCAGCCGACACAACAGCATCACCGTCCAGCCAGAGTCCATGCAGATCATCCACAGAGACAGCAGAAGGCAGTCACTTGCACTTTCTGTTACCCGGCCAGGACACCACTTCGATGAATGCCGTAAGAGGATCGGGCTCTGCTTATTATTCGGATCAGACGCACATCAGATGATGGCTATCCACCGGCTACAGCTCGACTGACAGGAGGACCTCGGGGAGCTGGAGGACCACCACCAGCACCACCTAGAGCATTACTAGCTGCACCACAGAGGGTTCAGGCCTTACCTACTCAGCAGCAGCATTTTTACAGTACCAGCAGCAGAGAGGACCACCACTAGAGGGATGTGCTTACGTCATGGCCGTAGTTGAGGAGGATGGGGCAGTTCTAGATATGATCACAGGTTCTGTCCTTTATATTCATTTTCTTCTATTATATTATTTGATTCTGGAGCCATACATAGTTTTGTATCATATGAGTTTCTGCGTAGACACAGCTTTAAGCCCACTAGGAGGAACTGTCAGATTATGACAGGAGGAGGGGTAGTGCCAGTTAGTGAGATGGTAGATTGCCCTATCACTATAGCTGGGAGGGAGCTTAGGTCTCAACTTCTAGTGATGCCATTGCCCAGATTTGATATAGTCTTCGGTATCGACTGGATGAGTGAGCAGTTTGCTGTAATATACTGCCATGAAGGGAAGGTGAGTTTCAGCCCGCCTGGAGTTCCATCGTTCGAGATCAGCAGACGGATTGCAGAGAGGCCGGAGGGAGTCTACTTCAGAGCAGTTACAGAAGACCAGAAGTTGCCTCGTCCGTTGATTGCAGAGTTTCTCGACGTCTTCCCCGAGGAGTTGACAAGATTGCCGCCAGATCGAGATATAGAGTTCAGCATTGAATTAGTGCCCGGATCAGCGCCGAAGTCCCAGCATTGTTACAAGATCAACCCGAAGGAAGCTGTAGAGTTGAAGGCCCAGATTAATGATTTGGAAGGCAAGGGTTTTATTCGGTCCAGTGCTTCACCCGGGGGAGCACCGGTACTCTTCGATCCTAAAAAGGATGGGACCGTGAGGATGTGTATCGATTACCGTGCACTCAATAACATCACCATCAAGAATAAATACCCCTTGCCACGGATTAATGAGCTGTTTGATAGTGGAGCGAAGTTCTTTTCCAAGATAGACCTTCGGTCGGGATATCATCAGATGAAGGTTCGGGAGCAGGATATTCCGAAGACAACTTTCAATAACCGTTACGGCCAGTATGAATTCCTAGTGATGTCGTTCGGACTCACCAATGCCCCAACAGTGTTTATGAACTTGATGAATAAATTTTTTCACAAGTATTTGGACAAGTTTGTCGTAGTATTAATTGACGATATTCTGATATATTCGAAGACCGAGGAGGAGCATATGGAGCACATACGGATTGTGTTGGAGATTCTACGGAAGGAGAAGCTATACGGGAAACTCTCGAAGTGTGAGTTTTTCTCGGATAGAGTGTAGTTCTTGGGGCATGTGGTGACTGGAGAGAGGATTTTTGTAGATCCCAAGAAGATTGAAGCTGTGGAAGCATGGGCACCTTCCAAGTCAGTAGCTGAGATTCGTAGTTTCCTGGGTCTAGCAGGATACTACCGAAAGTTCGTGAAAGATTTTGCCAAGATAGCAAAGCCAATGACGAAGCTTATAGAAGGACGAGGAGTTCATCTGGAGCGACGCCTGCCAATCAACATTTGAAGAATTGAAGAGAAGACTCACTACAGCGCCAATTCTAGCTTTGCCATCTGGATCAGGAGGGTTCGTCATCTACAGCGATGCATCAGGGAAGGGCTTGGGATGTGTACTTGAGCAGAACAAGAGGGTCATTGCTTATGCTTCTAGACAGTTGAGGCCTCATGAGAAGAATTACCCTACACATGACTTGGAGCTTGCAGCTGTCATTTTTGCCTTGAAACTGTAGAAGCACTATTTGTATGGAAAGAAAGTAGACATCTTCATGGACCATAAAAGCCTGAAGTATGTTTTTACTAAGAAGGAACTAAATATGAGGCAGCGCAGATGGCTGGAACTCATGAAGAATTTCGACATCAATCTACAATACCACCCTAGGAAGGAGAATGTGGTAGTGATCTCAGTTGATATCCTGTTGCTATGTTTCTCACTATGGATCGGCATCTTCTAGAGTTTTTCGAGAGTCTGGGGATCGAGATTGTTCTCCAGGAGTTGGAGGACAGCTGATGCACATGCAGATACAGTCAGGACTGTTAAAGAAGATTAAGGAGGCCAAGTTTCTAGATGAGGGGCTCCGATATCTCAGAGGCTAGGCAGAGACAGGATTTCTCGACGATTTCACTATTGCAGAGGATGGATCCCTGAGGCACGAGAACCCGTTTTGTGTGCCCAAGGATCTGCGGGAGGAGGTTATGCAGGAAGCCCACCAGTCGCAGTATTCTATTCATCCTGGATCTACCAAGATGTATAAGGATCTGCAGGAGTATGTTTGGTGGTATGGGATGAAACGAAAGGTTGCCAGATTTGTTTCAGATGCCTTGTGTGCCGGCAAGTCAAGACGGAGCGCTAGAGACCTGTAGGATTACTCCAGCCTTTACCTATTCCAGAATGGAAGTGGAAACACATCACCATGGACTTTATCTCTGGTCTACCGCATACGCCCGGTGGCAAGAATGTTATTTGGGTTATCGTGGACAGACTGACAAAATCTGCTTACTTCATTCCATTCAAGGTAGGGCTGTCGACCGATAAGCTTGCAGACCTCTACATGCGTCAGATCGTGAGGATTCACGAAGTACCAGTGAGCATCATTTCAGACAGAGACAGTCACTTCACATATCATTTTTGGAGGAGTCTATAGCTAAGCTTGGGTTCGCAGTTGAAGTTCAGCACCGCCTATCATCCACAGTCAGACGAAAAGTTCGAGAGGACCATTCAAATACTGGAGGATATGCTGCGGGTTTGCGCACTCGACTTCGGCGGTTCATGGAGGATCACTTGCATCTTATAGAGTTTGCCTATAACAACAGTTATCAAGCTAGCATCGAGATGACCCCGTTTGAGACGCTATATGGGCGAAAATGTCGCACACCTTTATCTTGGGACACGTTAGCAAGAGAGATTTGCTTGGGCCAGAGATGGTGGTAGACTCAGCTGAGAAGGTCAGACTGATCAAATACCGCCTCAGAGTTGCACAGGATCGACAGAAGCACTAGGCGGACAGCAGACGGCCACTGGAGTTCGCAGTTGGAGATAGAGTGTTCCTAAAGATCTCGCCGACCAGAGGCGTCATTCGATTTGGTAGAGGCAGAACTCAGTCTGAGGTACATCGGACCCTTCGATGTGACGGTACGGATTGGCGAGGTGGCATACCAACTAGCGCTTCCTGCTAGCTTGGAGGGAGTGCACGACGTCTTTCACGTGTCTCAGCTTCGATGCTACATTCCAGATCTATCACAACCCGTACCCTGTTTTCGGATGCGAGCTCGTGAGCAAGCCAGCTACGTATCGAACGAACTCCAGCCCGACTCGAGAACGTATAAGCTGTCAAGGTCATGGGTATCATGTCTAATCTAAACTGTATCTCAATCACAAGAATCAAATAAACCAAGAATGAAAAATTATGGGTCATGGTCTGCAGCCCATTAGTATATTGTCCGATTAGACTCCAAGAATGATATGAGTCTATAATGTAAGCAGAGTATATCATGGTGTAGAATATAAAGCACGAGAAGATAATAAAGAAATATCAGAAGCAAATACCTGTATCATACATCGCAATCCTCTACCATCCCGCTCTGTTACTAACTCCATACAATCGCTAAACCTGAAGAGATCATCAGGTCCTCAGAGGACATAGCAAGATACATAATATACATGCCTATCTAACAGTTTTATCATGTGCAAGCAAAATAAACAAGAAAGAACAAGGGCAAGACAAATGACTACGAACACGAACACGAATATGAACACGAATACGAACACACGAACACTAGGACAACTACGTATAGATGAACTGCCGGATGAACGAAACACGAGATCAATAGAAGAACCAAACCCTCGTCCAAAGTGTGGACTCTCTGGTTTGAACTAAGCACTAACCCTCGTCCCGAGTGTGAACTCTCTGGTTAGCTCACGGCAAGGACCCTCGTCCCGTGTGTGGACTCTCTGGTGGTCAACCCTCGTCCCGAGTGTGGACTCTCTGGTGCCAATGATCACGACAAACACCCTCGTCCCGAGTGTGGACTCTCTGGTGCACCAAACAACCCTCGTCCCGAGTGTGGACTCTCTGGTTGTGTACAATGATAATCAAGGCTATGGCAGTTCACTACACGCACTCATTCTATGACACGACTCAAGCAAGGTACTGACGAGAAACTCCAAATGTGAAACACAAGGCCAAAACATGAACATGGCTATAAACAATAAAAACAACTCTATAGAATAACATGAAAAGTACATGCCCATAAACAATCAAAGACTGAAAACTGAAAAGAAATGCATGTAAATAAAACTGTGGAAGGCAAGGTAACTTGCCTGGAGGTTGCACGCAGATCCCACAAAATATAGTCAACTCGTGAGTCAAATAAATTCACATCTCACAACTGTCTCCGAAAGCTGAAACAAACATTGCCAACATTCTCAGAATAGTCAAATTAGCTAGGATTGCCTGTCCTTAAGTCCAATTCTGGACACATGAGCAAAACAGTAATTTCGGGCCAAAACGGTGTCCGCCGTTGGACCCGCTTTGTACCAAAAAATGTGCTAGAGTCAGTGGTCTCTAAAGTCTTCTAACTACATGTCTATGGACTCGTTTTTCTGATATAAATCCAATGGTATGTCCAATTTTGGATTTCGGTGGGCTGTGCACAAAATTGCCCGTTGAATCGGATCGTGGGGCCCGCAAAACGGTGATCCGATCAACTGTCTAAGAATTGGACCAAACATGGCATACAGGACCAAAAAAATGATACGGTCCTGATGGCGCAAGTTTCGTCTCGATCTGACGAACGTGCACAAAGTAATTGGAAAATTTGTACAAAGGCCGATACGGTGAATTTCGACGGATACGCATCAAATTCATCGTGCACCCGCGACCAATTTGAATTCCGTCAAAGCCCACACGACCACGAAGCCGTTACGCAGCTTTCGATGCTTTCGGTTCGCAACCACGTCGCCCGAATTGGCGGGACGCACGTCGTATCGGACGACTTCTAGTTTTTGAAAAACAGTTTTAGCGTTTTTTCCTATTTTAAAACACAAATTTCTTCGTGCACTGTTAATGAAATCTGGATCTACAATTTGTTCTGGTGTCATATAGGTTGTCTTCAAATATGCTTAACTAGATTTTGAAGAATCGATCAAGATTGGAAGTTAAGTGCCTTCCAAATAAGGTCCCTGGGATCGAATTTATGTCTCGCTCGAGACAGTTTTGTCGTCTATTTCGGGTCGATCTTTAACGCAATTTTGGTTCGATTTAGTTCGAACCAATTACTAGGATTTAAAGACCAATATGTTGTCTGCGCGTTAGAACTTGAAGATCGAAAAGTAATTGAGCGTGGGCGAAGAAAACTCACATTGATTTCGCACGTTTGCTGCCTCTACTGCTGTGGTTGCCGTGGTTGCTGTGGATGTTCCGGATGTCACGCTCTTTTCCGGTGAACTCGTCGTCGATCACCAACGTGCAGGCGTCGGGGGTGGTCGTCCGGCGTTAGGGGAGGCCCTGGGTGGTTGCACGGGATGGTGCGCGGTGTTTGGCTAGGGTTTCGAGTATATCCTCTCTCGGCTCGCTCTCTATATATACCAATGCATATAAACACAGCAGCGCTGGGTCGGATCGGTCCTGCTGCACAGTGGAGTAAGGGCTTGCGGGTTTGGCCTGGGGAAATAGTTCGGTTAGGCTGGGCTTTGGGCATGTGGTTTGGACTGCTACTGCTTCTTATTCCTTATTATTTAATAATAGCCCTATATTATTATATATATATATATATATAATATATATATATATATATATATATATTATATATATATATATTAATATATATATATATATATATATGTATCAAAGTATAATATTTATAATATATGTTATATATATATATCTATATATTAAATATATATACTTTTGATACATATATATATATATAATATATATATAATATATATATATATATATATATATATATAGATATAATATATATATATATCTATATATATTTAAATATATAATATATATAATATATATTTTTGATATAATATATATTTATATTATATATTATAAATTATATATATATCAAAAATATATATATATATATATATATATATATATTTTAATATATATATATATATATAATATATATTTTATATATATATATATATATATATATATATATATAAAAATATATATATATATTATTATATATATATATATATATATATATATATATATATATACGTACATATAATCTATACATATACACACACTTATTAATAAATATATATACGTACCCATACACACATATTATACTCTATATATTATATATACGTACACATACACATATTTAATATATTTATTTGTGCATAAATTATAATCACATGATTACAATTTAATATAACAATTAAATATAACCATTAAATATAACCAATAAAATAATAATATTAAATAACAACCCAATAAAAATATAATAGTAGTAAATAATAATAACGAAATTTAATAAACCAATAATGGCGTATATACCATTTTGCACCGTCTAATCCCAGAAATGTACAAGGCCTATCTTATACAAATATTATTGAATATCAACTAATAACAATATTTATAATATTTAATTAAGAATATTAGAAATATTCATTAGATCACTAAAATGGAATACGACACAATCATACCAAAAATGCATCAACACGAATGTCATTGGACGTACCGCATGACTACAAGGGCTTGGGCTCAGTTCGGGTTCAGTTTTACTGTTTGGTGCGACCGGGTCACTTAGACGTCAAATAATATTAATAATGAAATAATTAAACTATTTATAATGGTCAGGTCACAACTTGGCCTGGTTTTCTAGTTAGGACATTCCATGGCTCGGCCTTCCTTGGCATGGCTAATACACTGGTCAAGGCACGCCACTGCACTATCCGTGCCATGATTCCTATTCGTCTTGTACTTCAAAACTCCATCATGGCTAAAGTCACCCACCGTAATAATTAACCAAATAATTATTTAATAAAATCTAAAAAATCACCATTTAAATCAAATAAATAAATAAAAATATTTCTAGAATTTTTGGGAAAGGAGGCTATAAATCTACCCACCTTAAAAATATTTCGTCCTCGAAATTCCAATTCATGACTATCCCTTGAAATTCAAAGTCTACTATCACCTTAATCTCCTCGAATTTAATTTCTCCAAAAATATTTTATGACCTCCACTAATTATTTTATAACTCCAAATACTTGAGCACTTCTACCCACCTTTTGGTCATACTACTCCTCAAATATAGGTCACTAAAACTTTAACCTTCCAACTAGTTGTTAACTTACTACCAACAGCTATCTAGGACATATGGCTCTATAATCCTCATTAGCTATCAAGCAACCAAAAATTAAATACTCAAGCAATTTTATACTATAACTTAAGAATTTCTGATAGATTCTAGACAACACGATCATTTGTCACCCCGAAATATAAGGAGACAAAATCAAGGGTACGGAAAACAAAGAAGTATAATCGAGAGCAAACATGGAGTTTTCAAGGACGTAGAGAATTTTTAGGAGAATTTTCAGGCAGTGTGGATTGAGATTTCTAAGAGTTTAGTCAGTTGCGTAGGCTCGTACCAGTACAGTTAGTAACCGGTACGATATGCTCTGACCTGCATGGGCCACCACAAAAACTTGTCACGACCCGCACCCGGTTTTCGGATGCGAGCTCGTGAGCAAGCAGCTACGTATCGAACGGACTCCGGCCTGGCTTGAATACTAAACGCTGTCAAGGCTATGGTATACTACCAACTCATGGCAAACAAATTTATATCTCAAATCCATAATAAGTGTACAAACATAATGAACACTATATGTCATGGTCTGCAGCCCATTAGCATATTGTCCGATTAGACTCCATGAATGATATGAGTCTATAAAGTAAGCAGAGTTTATCATGGTGTGGAATATAAAGCACGAGAAGATAATAAAGAATATCACAAGCAAATACCTGTATCATACGTCGCAATCCTCTACCATCCCGCTCTGCTACTGACTCTATACAATCGCTAAACCTGAAGAGATCATCAGATCCTCAGAGGACATAGCAAGATACATAATATACATATCTAACAGTTTTATCATACGCAAGCAAAATAAACAAGAAAGACAAGGACAAGACAAATGACTACGAATACGAACACGAATACGAATACGAATACGAACACACGAACACTAGAAAACTATGTATATAAACTGCCGGATGAACGAAACACGAGATCAATGGAAGAACCAAACCCTCATCCCGAGTGTGGACCCTCTGGTTAGCTCACGGCAAGGCACCCTCGTCCTGTGTGTGGACTCTCTGGTGCAATTGGTCAACCCTCGTCCTAAGTGTGGACTCTCTGGTGCCAATGATCACGACAAAACCCTCGCCCCGAGTGTGGACTCTCTAGTGCACCAAACAACCCTCGTCCCAAGTGTAGACCCTCTAGTTGTGTACAACGATAATCAAGGCTATGGCAATTCACTATACGCACTCATTCTATGACACGACTCAAGCAAGGTACTGACGAGAAACTCCAAATGTGAAACACAAGGCCAAAATGAACATGGCTATAAACAATAAACAACTCTACAGAATATAATACAAAAGCACATGTCCATAAACAATCAAAGACTGAAATTTGAAAAGAAATGCATGTAAATAAAACTGTAGAGGAATGCAAGGTATACTTGCATGGAGGTTGTACGCAGATCCCATAAAATATAGTCAACTGGTGAGTCAAATAAATCCATCTCACAACTGTCTCTGAAAGCTGAAACAAACTTTGCCAACATTCTCAGAATAGTCAAATTAGCTAGGATTGCTGTCCTTAAGTCCAATTCTGGACACAGGGGCAAAACGATAATTTCGGGCCAAAACGGTGTCCGCCGTTGGACCTACTTGTACTGAAAAATGTGCCAAGTCAATGGTCTTTGAAGTCGTCAAACTACATGTCTACGGATTCGATTTTCGATACGAACCCAATGGTATGTCCAATTTTGGATTTCGGTAGGCTGTGCACAAAATCGCCCGTTGAATCGGATCGTGGGACTCGCAGAATGGTGATCCGATCAACTGTCTCAGAATTGGACCAAACTTGGCATACATGACCAGAAAAATGATACTGTCCTGATGGCGCAAGTTTCGTCTCGATCTGACGAGCGTGCGCAAAGTAATTGGAGAATTTGTACAAAGGTCGATACGGTGAATTTTGACGGATATGCATCAAATTCGTCGCGCACCCCCGAACAATTTGAATTCCGTCAAAGCCCACACGACCACGAAGCTGTTACGCAGCTTTCGATGCTTTCGTTTCGTGACCACGTCGCCCGGATTGGCGGGACGTACGTCGTATCGGACAACTTCTAGATTTTAAAAAAACAGTTTTAGTAGTTTTTCCTGATTTTAAAACACGGATTTCTTCGTGCACTGTTAATGAAATATGGATCTACAAGTTGTGTTCTGGTTTCATATAGGTTATCTTCAAATATGCTTAACTAGATTTTGAAGAATCGATCTAGATTAGAAGATATGTGCCTTCCAAATAAGGTCCCTGGGATCGAATTTCTGTCTCGCTCGAGACAGTTTTTCGTCTATTTCGGGTCGATCTTTAACGCGATTTTGGTTCGATTTAGTTCGAACCATTTACTAGGGTTTAAAGACCTATATGTTGTCTATGCGTTGGAACTTGAAGATCGAAAAGTAATTGAGCGTGGGCGGAGAAACTCACATTGATTTCGTACGTTTGCTGCCTCTACTGCTGTGGTTGCTGTGGATGTTCCTGATGTCGCGCGCTTTTCTGGCAAACTTCGTCGTCGATCTCCGACGTGCAGGCGTCATGGGTGGTCGTCCGGCATTAGAGGAGGCCCTGGGTGGTCGCACGGGATGGTGGTGCGTGGTTTGGCTAGGGTTTCGAGTCTATCCTCTCTCGGCTCGCTCTCTATATACCAATGTATATAAACACAGCAGCGCTGGGTCGGGTCGGTCCTGCTGCACAGGGGAGTAGGGGCTTGCGGGTTTAGGCCTAGGGAAATAGTTCGGTTAGGCTGGGCTTTGGGGATGTGGTTTGGACTGCTACTGCTTCTTATTCCTCATTATTTAATAATAGCCCTATATTATATATATACATATATATTATATAATATATATATTATATATATATATATATATATATAATTATATATAATATACACTTGATACATATATAAAATATATATATCAATTTATATATATATAAATATGATATATATAGATATATATATATATATATATATATATATATATATATTTATATATATATATATATATATATAATATATATATATATATAATATAATAATATATATATATATATATATACACACGTATATTTATATATATAAATGATATATATATATATATGTATCAAGTGTATATATATATATATATATATATATATATATATATATATATATATATATATATATATATATATATATATCTATACTATATATATATATATATATATATAATATATATATATATATATATATACATACATATCTATGTATTTTATATCTATACATATGCACACACTTAATAATATAAATATATATATATGTACCCATACACACATATATAATCTATTATTTATATACGTACACATGCACATATTTAATATTATATTTGTGCATAAATTATAAATCACATGATAACAATTTAATATAACAATTAAATATAACCATTAAATATAACCAATAAATATAATATTAAATAACAACCCCAATAAAATAATAAAATAGTAATAATAATAATAATGAAATTTAATAAACCAATAATGGCGTATATACCATTTTGTACCGTCTAATAATCCCAGAAAATGTACAAGGCCTATCTTATACAAATATTATGAATATCAACTAATAACAATATTTATAATATTTAATTAAGAATATTTAGAAATATTCATTAGATCACTAAAATGGAATACGACAATCATACCAAAAATGCATTAACACGAATGTCATTAGACGTACCGCATGACTACAAGGGTTGGACTCAGTTCGGGTTCAGTTTACTAGTTTGGACGACCGGGTCACCTAGACGTCAAGTAATATTAATAATGAATAATTAAACTATTTATAATGGTCAGGTCACAACTTGGCCTGGTTTTCCTAGTTAGGACAGCTTTATGGCTCAGCCTTCCTTGGCATGGCTAATACACTGGTCAAGGCACGCCACTGCACTATCCGTGCCATGATTCCTAGTCGTCTTGTACTTCAAAACTCCATCATGGCTAAAGTCACTCACCGTAATAATTAACCAAATAATTATTTAATAAAATCTAAAAAATCACCATTTAAATCAAAAAATAAATAAAAATATTCCTAGAATTTTCGGGAAAGAAGGCTACAAGATCCGAGCCATGTGGTGGACTACTCAGAGCTAGAGGTGGGTCCGAGCTTGACCTACGAGGAGCAGCCAGTGGAGATCCTTGATAGGAGGGAGAAGCAACTGCGAATCAAACTATACCGCTTGTCCGAGTCATGTGGAAACACCACTCTCCGGGAGACTCCACATCGGAGCGCGAGGATGAGATGCGGGAGCGCTATCCTAGTTTATTTGCTTGATTGTATTTTTGTTTCCATATTTTTCAATAAATACTTATGTTGGTTAAAAATCATTTTGATTTTATGAGATTGCTTTTTTTGAAATTTCTAGAATGAAATTCTTTGGGAGGGGGGGAAGAATTTGTAATCCTATATTCCATAAATCTATATTGTAGTATTTCTTTTCTTCCATATTTTTGTTTTATCAAATCATTGAGGATTTATGAAATATTATTCTAACATTCAAGATTGGAATTAGTAGTAACTCTATCTCTTCATTTTGGCATGGCCCATTTCCCTTAAGCCCAACCCTTATTTAGGGCTTAGCTTTAGCTGTTTCCTCAAATTCATTGCTGAAGGGAGGATTCGAATTCCTGTTCCTCTGTTCAAATAAATGGAAAGGATGGAGAATCAAATTGGAAGGTTGTTGTAACTGTCAGCTAGTGGAAGAGCAATTCTATTTTTTTCTGCCAAATCTTTCCTCCTCTCAGCTGTGATCCTCTCCAAATCTATGTAAATCAGGGATTTCCTTCAACAAACCCATCACAATTTATTGCAAGTAGTGCTGCTATTTTCTCCTACCCCTTCTTCTTCTTCTCGACAAAGCTCTGGCCAGCCATGATATTCTCTCCTTAGTTCGGATCAGTGAAGGAGTGTTTGGCCATTGATGTCAGCGTGAAGGAGTCTTTTCCCCGCTTTAATTCTTCCATCGGGACCGTCGTTGGAAGTTGAGGTGAGTCCAATGTAGAACTCTTATCATATTCTGTTGATTGATGATGGTAGTTTGATTTTCGATCAGAATTTTGATGGATTGGTTTGATTTTACTTATTTCCAGAAGTGATCGATAGATCGGTCGCGATTGTTCGACGTTTATCCAACTGTCTTCAAATCGAGTATCAATGCCATTAAGATTCCTGTCAATAGATTCCTTGTACTTTGGTTAGGAAATTGTTCTTAATTTTCTTTGATCTAAATCTAGAGAGAGACTCGAAGCTGGCATAATAATTATAGGATTTGTTTGAGGAATTATAAATCAAAGTAAGTCTCTTGATCTGTTCTTGAGTTCAGATCTCAGAGTTTTTCTTTGATTTGTTGATCGATGCATTCCATATCTCAGCAGTATGAGTCGAGTAATTTAGACACTGCTTTTTGATCGAGACTCCTTGGAAGTTATTTGAAGAGTGAGTTCGTGAATCTCTGATTTTATGATCCAGCTGCTCATTATTTCTGTTCTCCATTTGAGTGTACTTATTCGATCTGGTTTCAGAGAATTTGAACTTGTGCGTGAAGGCAGCAGTTAGTTCTAGGCTTAATTCTTCAGGTAAGCCCAAAAATCGCATACATATTCATATTGCAGCTACATTCGAAGTGGTATCAGTAATATAATTTGCATCTGCATATGTTAGAAAATTAGGTTGGGCTGATAGATATGTTGATATGAAATTAGTAACTGTGGACACGATTGGGGAGCATGTTACTCGATCTTCTCAGGAACCCAATATATTATATTTGCAATGAATACTGCAGTAACAGAGTTAAGTTGATTTGATTAATCTGTGATAAGTTCATACACCAGTAATTTAGGATGTATCTTCCATTTTAAAGAACAGTTAGAATTTAGCAAAACCTCTAAATATTCTAAACAAGTATCAGTGAGCATTCCTAACTCTATTTATTGAACTTTGCTTTCAACTGAGGAAAATGTGTTCAGATTTTGGTTAGAATATCTTGTTGAGTAGAATTGTAAGAACTAAATGTGTGATTGAATCTTGTGACTGTGACCATAGGCTTTAGAAGAATGGGGAATCAAACTCTAATTTCGAAGGACATCAGCAGTTTCAGGTTCATACCTGAGTTTGTGTGGAGGCATTTTATGCAGGTTGGAGCTGAATCATTTAACAGGGGACTTTAGGTTAGATTGCACGAAAGGGAAACTATCAATCTGAGTTGTATCTAGTCTAAGTCACAGTACCTATGGGAAGGCTGGCATCATTCTTATTTATGGAATGTTATTTGGTGAATTGAAGTCGAGTGAATGATGATAAGTCTGATCAGTTAATACACTGAGATTTGATGAATCTGAAATGGTTGAGGCTAGTTGGTTATGAGAGCATGTCCTGGACTCTTTAGGATTTTCATAACATTGATTGAGATTTACTGCAAACTTGACAAACAATAGGAATATGGGAACAGTAGGAATATGTCCTGTAAGCTATCAGGGAACCCTGCATAACAGTAGGAATGTGGCCTAACCTTACATAACAACAATGTGAAAGCTTTTGTAGAAATGATTGAATGATTTATAAGGAGATGTTAGAATCATATCAGTATTTTGGTTCAGTATGAAACTGAGACTTCATATCAGGGTTTTGGTTCAGTGATGAACCTGAGACTTCATATCAATTTCTTGGTTCAAGTTGATGAACTGGAGACTTCAAACAATGTCTTGGTAATTTGATGGACCTGAGACTTCATATCATATCTGGTAATCTGATAACCTGAGAATTCAATCTCAGACATTAGAAGTAAGACCCTATTTCAATTGAAGTCTTTTGTGTATAAGAATAGGCACTAATAAAAATAAGTTCTTGATCATTTATTGACCTCCATCCTAAAATCTTTTATATATAAACTTATGTTCAGTTTTCCTCTTTTTCTCTACGTTGAATTTTTCATAAATAGTGTTCAGAGTTACCTTGTCTATTGTTCCTATAAAATATTTTCTGGGATAAATCAAGTAATATAGCAATGTCACTTTTAGGAAGTAAACCATATGTTTATAATCCTGCAACCCTTAGTGTTTAAACCTGGGTTAGTTATTACATCACTTGTTTAGGGCAAGATAATAGCTGTAATTGGTTAGTCAGTAATTATTAGAACTTAACCCACTTGTACTTAATAAACCAGGAGGACATCCAGCTCCATTGATTATCTCTACCTTCCCGGAGCAAGGCAAATATGTTTTATGGCTTTTGTACATTTACATATCTTGTACTTTTCTTGTGACACGTCATGACACGATATCCTGCACTCTCGTACTTTCTTGTTCTTGTACTTACTCATGTCGGAGGGGAAATACACTAGCTATATGACCAAACCCTGGTACTATATTCATGTAGATAGCTTAGGCCTCGTATCGTGCACACGGGTACTAAGCCGTACCAATATTTATGTACTCATGTACATGCTCCTGTACTCACCTTAGCCAGTCACATAGGCTAGTTGTATTTCAAATATTGTGCGCATGTCATGTCTTGTACTTCAGGTTCATAGTTACATTCCTGTACTTTACTTTTGTACTTTTATTCCTGTACTTTCCAGTTCATATATTTCATATATTCATATTCATGTCTCTTGTACTCATTTCCATATCATGGTGTTCTTGTTCATTACCTAGAACTATACTTTGCTCTGCTCCTGACTAGGATATGTTGCAGGTGAGATGGAGGCTTTGTGTGATACATATTATGGCCGAGAGATTGTAGATGCAGTAGAGCCAGCTGGAGTTGCTCTGGACTTAAAGGCTGAGGAAGCCTAGCATTTTACCCTTTAGTAGTCTATATTTCTTGTATTTGAGACTATCAGACTTTACTTTTCATTTGCTGGAAATGTAATAACTCTTAGATATGTACTGGATTCTGGGATTCGTTTATAGATGCTGTGATTTGTACTTGTTCATATTTATCTGGTTAGATTTCCCTAGATTGGTACAGCTTACTTCGTGGTGTCTAACGACGAAGGCTGGGCGTGTCCGACTCGTGTCCGATTATTCGGGAGCGGGTCGTGGCAGTTCCTTTCTAACTCAAATCATCGAGCAACGTCCATTCCAAACCTCAGACTCATTTTCAAACATTTGAATCAAACTTTTCATGCTTGCTATCTTTTCGTTGTGTTAACTTTTATACACGATCCATATCAATTTCCTCGATCAAGTCATCCATTCGCTCCACCTTAATTTTCCTCAATTTAATTTGCCTACTCTATTATTTCCACATTTCATACTTGTGCAATCTCGATCTCGTGCTCATCGTTTCTAACTTTTGTTCGAATCATCTTATCAAATCGCAAGACTACAACAACTTATTCAACGATACTCAATCTACGGCTTTACAACGGGCGACGCTCGCTAATAGACACATTAACACACCGTATCCTCAATCGATCGATCAACATCCCTGAGGCTATCGCATACACCACTCAGGTATGAAGTCATTCAACAAATCCTCAACTTATCATTCGATTCAGATCGACTTCTTCAAATTTTCCGTTCGAACCATTCCTTTAATTCCAAGCACGCTCATTTATATCCCATCAACGTTATCGTCGCTCGATAGCACCCCTATCGATAGTCATCTCACTACTCAATCGAGTTCCAACTCATTGTCATCCGAGACAGACCGAATCTTGCACTCGACTCTTCTATGGTCGACGCAGCTTTGGTGCATGTGCCCAGCCTGACTTGGCCAACCGTGCTTACGCAAACCATCTTTTTGTTTTTTGTCAAAAACTGTTCTCCTATATTTTTAAAATAGATAGACTTACTGTATGGACATCCCGTGGGACATTTGAAAGAGAGCGCACCAACAATATCAAATACGGAAGCAACACTTCAGAGTTTTCAGAAACAAAGTTAGAGAATTTAATCAAAGTCCAAGGACGTAAAGCCGTGCTCTGAATGTCACGTCCTGCACCCGTAGGAGCGATCGTCCTCGCTAAGGCGTGATGCCGCATGAGCCAAGATTGCGCTCGTGCAAGGTGGATTCTATAACGGCCGATTACAACGGCTACGACGGGGTCGTCGCAGAGAAGTCCCAAGCAGAGACATTGCATAATAGCAGCAAAAATTTGAAGGAAACTCCACCTTGAAGACAAGTTGTCCATGACCATGCAAGACTTGACTCAAACTGACATCTCACACAGTCATTCTACCTCTAGTGTTACCATATCTTTCAGGGCCAAGTTTAATACTTCTCAAATCTGAGACCGCCTCGACGACCCATAGTCGCGAGCATTCTTCTTTCTTGCCCTATCATTTCCTTTAACTCAGGAACAACTATTTGAAGCCATTTTTCCAAACTCAATGAATCAACCGTGGCCCGTGCCTTAAAATACTATGTCTGTGACATCATACCTTAAACCAACTTGAACTCTATGCGACACCATCGCCCATGTCATACTCTATATAGGCCTTACGATCGTAAGACTATGTGGTTATACCCAGTCGTAGAACTCGTAGGACCGTGCTTGCTACTACTCCGATAGCCTAACATAACTTGTCTAACTTAACTTTGCAACAACTTGACGAGCAAAAGTTGTGTCAAGCTTTGCCCTGACGGAACGTGCCGTGCACGTGTCCGGCTTGAACAAACAAGTCTATGGAGAATGCAACAGCACTTTGTCAGTAGATTATGATCATTGGTGATGCTTTAGTACGGATTTGAAACTTTATTTATAAAATTCTGAAATAACTATTTTCTGAGTTGCGCGCACTTCAGGCTGCTCGCATTCTATCCAGTTGTGCGAATGGTTACTTGAACTGCTGGGGATGTGTGGTATCGTTTGTGTGAGATGTACGTGGTCGTGGGCAGTGTAATGGACACGTTCTTCGAGATTAGTGGCATGCGTGCCATATCATCCTGCTTCTGAACAAAAGTTGATCGGGTTGCGCTAACCCTCTAGGTGGCACGAGCGCGCAACTTGACGTTTGGCGCCTTTGACTGGGTCTTCTATGTTTTAACGATTGATTCTCGCACTTATTGATAACTTGCGCCAGCTAGCTGTCTGCATTAATTGCATGCTGACAAAATCTCCTCGAGCGCTGCTATACGTAGGATTCAAATGGATTTTCTTCGACTTACGAGCTGTCAGTAATGAAGGCAGCTGTTACAGCTTCTCGAGGATGCTGCCACGTAGAGCTCGCGCACCCTGGCTTAGGCGCAACCTGAGACTAGCGTAACCTAGTGATCTAGCGCCACTTGATGCTGGAGCTTTGTTGAGAGGGCGTTCATTGATTTGTAGGAACTTACAATGATAGTTAGAGAGGGCAAAGATAATCAAGATTAGGAATTCAATCATAGGAAATCCTAGTTTACCAAGTGAATAGTCTACCTACCTTTAATCATACTATCGTATTAAAATACAATAGTATATCCTTATATGAAAATTAATTCCTTAAATATCTAATATGGTCTAGAATGCAATAAATCTCGGCTAAATCACATGGCCTATGTAGCAACGTTAACTACCCAACAGTCAAATTGAATAAGGGTCTCATAATCCTAATCGTTCTCGTAAAATCAAATTAATCCTAATTGTGAATGAGAACTTTCCTAGTCGCAGGCTCGCAATAGTACGACTAACTTAAGTACTATCATGAATTCATATAATTTTGCAAAAACAGACCTGCATGGGCTACCTGTAATGCTCCAGTCCCAAAAATAGAAGGACTAGAACGTAATCATGCCAGCTGTATACATACAAAGTATATGGACCATCGTATGTATACATAAGTTGTAAAATGCAGTAACCAAGACACTAAATCTCATCCAAAAAGATAAATAATGATATAAAAGCAACTTTGAATTTGTCATGTATATAATCGTTGGGCGGAGACAAATCCACTACCAACTATGAAAAGAAATACATAATAAAAGAAAGAATTTGGCGAGCGAAGCGAAGACGATCAAAGTGCAATCATCCTCGAAGAAATGGAGATGATCATAGCCACGGTTAGAACACCTGCGAAAGATAAGAGCACACACCTGGCGAGATAACCAGGTCCTCAGAGGGACGTAACAAGATACAGGAAGAACATGCCATATAAATACTAAATATAAAATATGCCACAATCAAAGAAAGTGAAAATACATAAATAAGGTAACCTAACCATACTAAAGTGGGTGGAAAGTGGCTGAAAAGTGGCGGCGCATCGGCGCAGGGTCCCGCCGCGGAGGAAAGTGGCTGCGCATCGGGCAAAGCGGGGCTGATCGTCGGGGCGTCCGCACGGAGGACAGTGGAGGAAATCGGTGTAGGGGATCTGCTTCGCCGGCGAGAGGCATGGGTGATCGGCAACCGGCGCCGGTGCTAGGATCCTGCGGCTGCGGGGTGGACTCGGCAGGTTGCTCGGCACAACCTTCGGGAGCCGTCCCGGTAAGGATCGGGCACGGGACCTGCTTGGCCAGCGGGGGCAATTTGCAGTTTGGGTGCTTCGGGACACTCGTGTAGTAAACCTAGAGGGGGGTGAATAGGGTCAAGCTAACTAATCAAGCACTTAGCACAAGCTAATTGGCAATTTTAAAAAAAATATAAGTGCAAGAGAAGAAGCAATCACAATACTGACACCCGATATATCCTGGTATCCTCGCTAGAGGCAATCCAGTTCCGGAACTCTCTCCGGATTTAATCCACTATTTGAGCAAATAGTTACACACGAGTTTGGATCCGAAGAACTCACTAACTTCTTACATGAGCTTTAATCCGAAGGCCTCTCCGACTTCAACCGAGAGTTTGGATACGAAGACTCTCCAACTTCAACCGAGAGTTTGAATACGAAGACTCTCCAACTTCAATCGAGAGTTTACGAAGACTCTCCAACTTCAACCTTTCACAATAGGTTTTGATTTTCTTATACAATATGATGAAGATCTTACTTTTAAACTCAATAACTCTAACACAATTTGTGGATGGCAAATGAAAGCTTTGTAGAGTTGTTTATGGATAGGCTTTGGTGGTTTAGAAATTTTTAGGCTCAAAGCATCAACCTTGAATGAAGAGGTTCAAGGCTATTTATAACCAAAGCATTGAAAAGAGCCAAAGGCAACTTTTCAGTCAGCGACCAGCATACCGCCGGTATGAGTCGGCATACCGTCGGTATGCCGGTCTGGAATTGCAACGACTCAAAATATAGCCGTTGGGATCATTTAATGCTGGAAATCCTACAGTTGGACTTTCAATGTTACTGAACCGGTATACCGTCGGTATGAACCGGTATACCGTCGGTATGCCGATTTTGTAGATAGAAAACTTTATGTGAACAAAATCGGTATACCGTCGGTATAGACTGGTATACCGTCGGTATGCCGATTTGCATCCGAAATGATCCTGGGCTAATTTCTACCCTAGCTTTCGATTTTGCCATCCATTTCTTGTGTTTACAATTATTCCTTTGATACGTGCTGGCTTTTTCCCTTGGCGGCAGCTGTCCAAAGATATCCAGTTTGTGAAAAGTGAATACCTTTTGGGGGCTTCGCCCCCGAACCCCCGACAAGGGGCGCAGCCCCCCTCGACCCCCGTCCGCTGACGGGCAGCGGAACCCCCGAGTGCGTGGCTCCGGAGATGTGGTCGGGTGGTTCAGAGAAATCTTGTGGGATCCGTCGTCTTTTGGCCCTCCATGATTTCCTCATTGCATATGTCCACATTGATCTTGCTTATTGCTTTTCTGCATGTACATGTTAGACGAACAAAGCAATATACATAGAAACAAGTATGATAAGTTTAATGCACATTAGGACAATGCTAAGTTTAAGTATAAGTACTAAGGTGATAGCATAAATGTTAGTGATATCATAATGATTAAAAATTAATTGAATAACCCGATTAAATTTAAGAAGGATAAGCTCATATCACTAATATGTAAACCAATAGGCATATATCACCAAAGGTATAAGTATAAGTAGAAATGCTATAGCGATAGTATGAAGATTATTGATAATGAAATGCTAAACTTAACATATTAACCATATTCAAAAATATGATACAATCATTGGGCCAACAATCTCCCCCTTTTTGATTATGGCAAATCGGTTAAGTTTAGTATGGACACAATAGATGCATGTATCACTAATATACAAAAGACATAGGCAATATCACTGAAGGCATACTACTTAGACAATATCACTGAAGGCATACTACTTAGATTACTTATAAATACAAACTTAAACTTACTTCTCCCCCTTTGACATGATCAAAAATAGGCTCCCCCGTACTAAGAGATAAAAGAAAATTAATCTTAAGTACATAAATCAGAGCATAAGGAAGGTATGGACAATCATGATCAAGAAATACTAAATAAAGAACAATAGAAGAAGTGTGTAAAGACAAGTGTATAAAACTACATACCAAATATAGAGGACTAAATAGAAAATTGCTTGTTAAAACACAATATGGTTGGTAAAACTAAAAGAATTTGAAAAACAAGAAATAAGTAGTTTACCAACTTGAAATCCAAGGAATAAATCCAAAACACAATAGGATATGAAATATTGCTCTAGTTTTGGAAGAGAACTATGAAATAAAAGATTTCAAACAAAAGCCACGAGGAATAGATAATTGTAACTAATAGATACCAAATGAGATATGACATTAAATAAACTTGATACCAATTGAAAAGATGTAAACTTGAAAAATTGATCAAGAAAACCATTAATAGTCATAATTGTCCACAAATAAATAGTGGAACAAAATAAAAGAATGATCAATGTAAACTATTGCAATTGATATAAAGTAATCTCATTATTTGCAAAATCTATATGCTTATCCAAGTTCATGCATTTGAACTCAATTACCTTATCATGCTATATGAATACCCTTTAGATAAACATGAAGGTAAAGGAGAAAAATAATTGAGAAAGAGAAATTCAGTCGACTTGAATGCTCCCCCTCAAAGTAGTACCAAAGATGATAAAAATTATGAATTTTGGATAAGTCCTCAACAAGGAAAGCCAAAACAATTAAGCATATAAGGAAAGCCAAAGCAATGAAAGCACAATAGTCATCAAGATAAGATATGAAAGTTAATATTAACAAGATGACTTATTTTACCCATATAAAAGAGAGATACTATGATGAAGACAATTGCATACACTCTCATAAATCCTTCACAAATAAAATATCATGACCTCAATCAATAGGATATGAAATAGAAGAAATATGGGTCCATGATGAACTAGGTATACACATATTAGAGGGTATACATGAATTTGACCAATTAATTTGCTCTCCCTCAAAATATGCGTATCTAGTTCCAAAGCACTTATAGCATAAAATAGATAACTACAAGATCTTGGGGTAAATCAACTTTGAATTTCTTCTCTTGCTCAATGTATATAAGGCTATAACGTCGTCATAAGACGAATAATATCATCTTTAGTCAAGAAGAGATATCCAATTAATAGCCACTAAAGATGAAGGATCAAAAGAATATTCTAATTTACCTAGTATAATCAAAAGTTGACATACATTTATCTATATAGAAGGATCTCATATTTAAATATGATAGATCGATGTATGTTATCCTTTGAGAAAAAGTCATCAAGAAAAAGAATAATGTCAATTAAGAACAATCATGATGATAGACAGAATATAGCTCAAAAAATAAAAATAAAAATAAAACTCAAACATCATGTCCATGATTATCTATTTAAGAAAGAATCAACCAATTTATTACTTTACATGGACTAGGTATGTTTCACCATATATGTACCCATCAACGGGTAAAATCCAAACCGTGCTAATGAAAAATAAACCATAAAGTTCAAATAGCAAAGGCACATATGTGGCAATCCATGAGTAGTCAAAGTAGAGTAATAAATTAGTCTGATACTCACATAATAAGATAATATAGGACTACTCAACCATTAGGATCTTTTATCAATAAAAATAAACAAATTAAACATGATCCAACAAATCTCATAAAGAAAATCCCAAATCCATATTTATGATAAGATCTCATAAACCAATAAAAAATGGAAAAGAGTCATTCTCATTTAAATGATTGCAAATATAATCAAGAAGAGATGTAAATGATAATATGATGAAATCATAACTCAAAAGTGAGACAAATTTAAGAGATACATGTTAAGGACTAATAAGGAAGGAGACTTAAAGAAAGGAATCACAAACCTCCAAGAGAAACAAGATCTAACCAAGAATTTGTAAAACTAGTTTTAGAGAACAAGCATATGTATCTAAAATAGGATACAAATTACATTTAGAAGAATCACAGATCTTGTTTATGTAAACCAGCAATTCATATATAGATAGAAAAGAAAAACAATAGCTAGATGAGTGAAAGTGAACATAGATTATGTAGCTCAACAATATATCATAAATAAGCCAGCTACATAACTAATTTAAGATTAATGAGTTAAGTCATTAACAAGATAAAAGTGCTCATTAAATCTTAGGTCACAAACACTAACGATAGCTTAAGCATAGAGTTCACAATTAAGGACATACATTTTGAATGATCAAAATAATTTATAGACTCTTTACTAAGCAAGGATAAGAGCAAGAAGATAGTCAAACAAAAATTAACTAGACTCTTATCAAAATATGGCCAAAGAGATATTCAAGAAAACACAATAATAAAATCTCTTTGTCAACTAATGAGATTAATCCAAGATAATGAATTAATAGATCGATCTAGAGAATGCAAAATATTATAGCCATTATGCAATAAGTGTATTCTCTAGAAATGAAAAATCTCAACACAAAAGCTCAAACCATAGTTGCTAAAGTCATAAGAAATATGATGTATCAATTACATGTATTATCATGAGCTATAAAAACGTTGGGCAACAATAATTCAAAAGAAACATAAATCCAAGGAATGAGCAAGGAAAGATCGTTAAGATCAAGAAAGCCATAAATGTGCTAAAGATATCAAGAAGTACATTATTCGGTCAAAGTAATCAATAGCTAAAGTATGAGATAAGCAAGTTTGAAGGTAACAAGTATAATTAAATACTCTTCAAGTCAATATAAAACTTTAGCTTAACTCATATGCCCACAAAGATATTTATACAGAAATATATATCAACACAAGAAATACATGATCTACATGTAAATGAAAATAATAATATAGTCATGTATCCTTAATGAATATTTGAAAAACTATCACAAATTCAAAAACATGTATAAATAAACTTTATTAGGCAAAGACATAATTGATTCATAAGAGGTTTAATCAAAAAAAATATGAGAATCCATAATGGATATATTATGTAAGCAGAAGGTTAAAATAAAGTATAAGTGTATACTTGTCAAGTGATAAGAAGCTTGTGCTAAACATATATATTCACAAATACCGATTTAAAGTAAATAATACATATTAAGGAGAAATCGGTAAGAAGTAATTATTTCAAAAACTTTAAAAGGGAGAGTTAAAATCATATTAAATCAAATCAAAATCAAGCTCCTATGGACTAGAGTGATATGCATGCTTCATAATATAGAGATTAAGAATAACAAGCATGCATAAATCAAATGTGTCACACTTAATAGAAAATGAGTGATAAACTACATAGTGTGAACTAATCATTTAAGCCGAGTAACTAGTCATGCAAGATAAAAGAATTAATAAAAAATTAACTAAGCATGCTAGTATTGTATCTCACATTGATTTATATAAAGGCAACTGAAGGATATCAATGTGAGCTAGTAGCAAGACATCAAGAGAAACAATTTAAAGAGAAACGATTAGCATGTTACCAAAGTAGCTCTAGTGGCCACACTTGTGTTGGTACAATTACTTAGAAGATGACCTTTGAGCTTTGAAACCACCAACACGCTCCTCGGTGCTATGTCCGATACAAGAAGCTTCACCTACAACATTAGATGAAGGCTTTGGTATCCAAATAAACTTGGATCCACATTTATTAGCTTTAGGGATCCATATAGTACTTACTCTAGCATTAGTAGTGAAGGTCCTACGAATAGGGCATGTAAAGCTCATGTGTCCAATGCGAGAGCAATAGAAGCATCTAATGCTAGTGTGTGCACATGTATCAGAATGAGCATGGTTATGAATGTGCACACACTAGCATCTAATGCTAGTGTGTGCACATGTATCAGAATGAGCATGGTTATGAACATGTGACATACTAGAATGATGAATGTCTCTAGAGTGAGCATGCATGGATTTGGTCTTAAGAATATCATGTTCTAATATCAAATCATCATGCATACAGAGAATCAAATTTAACATTTAAAGCATTATTCTCTTTTTCAAATAAAATAATTCTAGAAATAAAATCATCATTTTGTTTCTTTAAAGAGTCAATAGAAGAATCATGCAAATGATTTAGCTCATAAGTTTGCCTCTTAAGATCTTCTATTGATGATGAAAGAGATTTGATTTTCAAAATTAAAGCCTCATTCAAACTCTTTAAAAAAACAAGATAGTTTTGAGAATCAAGTCTAGATAATAAAACATTGTTTTTTTCTCAAAAACTCATTTGCTTCTTCTAAATGAATAACCTTTTCAGAAAGTTTCTTCATTTGTAGAATGAAGGTTGTCAAGAATCTCTAAGGATTGTTTAGCCATGGCTTTCCACGTAGAGCATTTCTTGCATTTAGAAGAAACATATTGACTATGCTACTAGAATTAAAACCCTCTTTATCGGAGGAGGAGTAGGAGGAATACGATGCATAGAAAAATAACAGGATCTACTCTAAGGATGTTAAGCCTAACAATAGTCCTTGCTCTAATACCAATAGTAGTAACCCTAGAGGGGGGTGAATAGGGTCAAGCTAACTAATCAAGCACTTAGAACAAGCTAATTGGCAATTTTAAAAAAATAAGTGCAAGAGAAGAAGCAATCACAATACTGACCCCGATGTATCCTGGTATCCTCCCTAGAGGCAATACAGTCCCGGAACTCTCTCCGGATTTAATCCACTATTTGAGCAAATAGTTACACACGAGTTTGGATCGAAGAACTCGCCAACTTCTTACACGAGAGCTTTAATCCGAAGGCCTCTCCGACTTCAACCGAGAGTTTGGATACGAAGACTCTCCAAATTCAACCGAGAGTTTGGATACGAAGAGTCTCCAACTTCAATCGAGAGTTTGGATACGAAGACTCTCCAACTTCAACCTTTCACAATAGGTTTTGATCTTCTTATACAATAAGATGAAGATCTTACTTTTCAACTCAATAACTCTAAAATTTGTGGATGGCAAATGAAAGCTTTGTAGAGTTGTTTGTGGATAGGCTTTGGTGGTTTAAAATTTTTAGGCTCAAACCATCAACCTTGAATGAAGGGGTTCAAGGCTATTTATAACCGAAGCATTGAAAAGAGCCAAAGCAACTTTTCAGTCAGCGACCGACATACCGCCGGTATGAGTCGGCATACCATCGGTATACCGGTCTGGGATTGCAACGGCTCGAAATATAGCCGTTGGGATCATTTAATACTAGAAATCCGACCATTGGACTTTCAACGTTACTGAACCGGTATACCGTCGGTATGAACCGGTATACCATCGGTATGCTGATTTTGTAGACAGAAAACTTTTTGTGAACAAAATCGGTATACCGTCGGTATAGACCGTATACCGTCGGTATGCCGATTTGCATCCGAAAATGATCCTGGGCTAATTTCTACCTAGCTTTCGATTTTGCCATCCATTTCTTGTGTTTACAATTATTCCTATGACTCATTACAGACTCCAGAAATACTATAGCAGGTGCAGGCTTCTTCAGAGTCTTGAAATGATGATGGCAAGGCTTGGCTTCTTCCTTTGATAGGTGCTGGCTTTTTTCCTTGGCGGCAGCTGTCCAAAGATATCCAGTTTGTGAAAATGAATACCTTTCGGGGGCTTCGTCCCCGAACCCCCGACGATGGGCGTTGCCCCCCTCGACCCCGTCCGCTGACTAGGCAGCGGAACCCCCGAGTGCGTTGCTCCGGAGATGTTGTCGGGTGGTTCAGAGAAATCTTGTGGATCCGTCGTCTTTTGGCCCGCCATGATTTCTTCATTACGTATGAACCATTGATCTTGCTTATTGCTTTTCTGCATGTACATGTTAGACGAACAAAGCAATATACATAGAAGCAAATATGATAAGTTAATGCACATTAGGACAATGCTGAGTTTAAATATAAGTACTAAGGTGATAGAATAAATGTTAGTGATATCATAATGATTAAAAATTAATTGAATAACCGATTAAATTTAAGAAGGATAAGCTCATATCACTAATATATAAACAATAGGCATATATCACCAAAGGTATAAGTATAAGTAGAAATGCTATAGTGATAGTATGAAGATTAGTGATAATGAAATGCTAAACTTAACATATTAACCATATTCAAAAATATACAATCATTGGGCCAACAATCTCCCCCTTTTTGATTATGGCAAATCGGTTAAGTTTAGTGTGGACACAATAGATGCATGTATCAATAATATACAAAAGACATAGGCAATATTACTGAAGGCATACTACTTAGACAATATCACTGAAGGCATAATACTTAGATTACTTATAAATACAAACTTAAACTTACTTCTCCCCCTTTGACATGATCAAAAATAGGCTCCCCCGTACTAAGAGATAAAAGGAAATTAATCTTAAGTACATAAATCAGAGCATGAGGAAGGCATGGACAATCATGATCAAGAAATACTAAATGAAGAACAATAGGAGAAGTGTGTAAAGACAAGTGTATAAAACTACATACCAAATATAAAGTACTAAATAGAAAATTGCTTGTTAAAACACAACATGGTTGGTAAAACTAAAATAATTTGAAAAACAAGAAATAGTTTACCAACTTGAAATCCAGGAATAATCCAAAACACAATAGGATATGAAATATGCTCTAGTTTTGGAAGAGAACTATGAAATAAAGGATTTCAAACAAAAGCCACGAGGAATAGATAATTGCAACTAATAGATACCAAATGAGATATGCCATTAAATAAACTTGATACCAATTGAAAAGATGTAAACTTGAAACACTGATCAAGAAAACTATTAATAGTCATAATTGTCCACAAATAAATAGTGGAAAAAATAAAAAATGATCAATGTAAAATATTGCAATTGATATAAAGTAATCTCATTATTTGCAAAATCTATATGCTTATCCAAGTTCATGCATTTGAACTCAATTACTTATCATGCTATATGAATACCCTTTAGATAAACATGAAGGTAAAGGAGAAAAATACTTGAGAAAGAAAAATTCAGTAGACTTGAATGCGCCTCCTCAAAGTACTACCAAAGATAATAAAAATCATGAATTTTGGATAAGTCCTCAACAAGGAAAGCCAAAACAATTAAGCATATAAGTAAAGCCAAAGCAATGAAAGCACAATAGTCATCAAGATAAGATATGAAAGTTAATATTAACAAGATGACTTATTTTACCCATATAAAAGAGAGATACTATGATGAAGACAATTGCATACACTCTCATAAATCCTTCACAAATAAAATATCATGACCTCAATCAATAGGATATGAAATAGAAGAAAATATGGGTCCATGATGAACTAGGTATACGACATATTAGAGGGTATACATAAATTTGACCAATTAATTTGCTCCCCCTCAAAATATACGTATCTAGTTCCAAAGCACTTATAGCATAAAATAGATAACTACAAGATCTTGGGGTAAATCAACTTTGGATTTCTTCCCCTTGTTCAATGCATATAATGCTATAACGTCGTCATAAGACGAATAATATCATCTTTAGTCAAGAAGAGATATCCAATTAATCACTAAAGATGAAGGATCAAAAGAATATTCTAATTTAGCAAGAATAATCAAAAGTTGACATACATTTATCTATATAGAAGGATCTCATATTTAAATATGATAGATCGATGTATGTTATCCTTTGAGAAAAAGTCATCATGAAAAAGAATAAAGTCAATTAAGAACAATCATGATGATAGACAGAATATAGCTCAAAAATAAAAATAAAACTCAAACATCATGTCCATGATTATCTATTTAAGAAAGAATCAACCAATTTATTACTTTACATGGACTAGGTATGTTTCACCATATATGTACCCATCAACGGGTAAAATCCAAACCTTGCTAATGGTAATAATAAACCATAAAGTTCAAATAGCAAAGGCCCATATATGGCAATCCATGAGTAGTCAAAGTAGAGTAATAAATTAGTCTGATACTCACATAATAAGATAATATAGGACTACTCAACCATTAGGATCTTTATCAGTAAAAATAAATAAATTAAACATGATCCAATAAATCTCAAAAAGAAAATCCCAAATCCATATTTATGATAAAATATCATAAACCAATAAAAATATAAAAGAGTCATTCTCATTTGAATGATTGCAATATAATCAAGAAGATGTAAATGATAATACGATGAAATCATCACTCAAAAGTGAGACAATTTAAGAGATACATGCTAATGACTAATAAGGAAGGAGATTAAACAAAGGAATCACAAACCTCCAAGAGAAACAAAATCTAATCAAGAATTTATAAAACTAGTTTTAGAGAACAAGCATATGTATCTAAAATAGGACAAATTACATTTAGAAGAATCACAGATCTTGTTTATGTAAACCAGCAATCCATATATAGATAGAAAAGAAAAACAATAGCAAGATGAGTGAAAGTGAATATAGATTATGTAGCTCAACAATATCATAAATAAGCCAGCTACATAACTAATTTAAGATTAATGAGTTAAGTCATTAACAAGATAAAAGTGCTCATTAAATCTTAAGTCACAAACACTAACGATACTTGCTTAAGCATAGAGTTCACAATTAAGGACATACATTTTGAATGATCAAAATAATTTATAGACTCTTTACTAAGCAAGGATAAGCAAGAAGATAGTCAAACAAAAATTAACTAGACTCTTATCAAAATATGGCCAAAGAGATATTCAAGAAAACACAATAAAACAAATCTCTTTCAAGTAATGAGATTAATCCAAGATAATGAGTTAATAGATCGATCTAGAGAATGCAAAATATTATAGCCATTATGCAATAAGTGTATTCTCTAGAAATGAAAAATTTCAACACAAAAGCTCAAACCATAGTAGCTAAAGTCATAAGAAATATGATGTATCAATTACATGTATTCTCATGAGCTATAAAAACCATTGGGCAACAATAATTCAAAAGAAACATAAATCCAAGGAATGAGCAAGGAAAGATTATTAAGATCAGAAAAGCCATAAATGTGCTAAAGATATCAAAAGTACATTATTCGGTCAAAGTAATCAATAGCTAAAGTATGAGATAAGCACAAGTTTGAAGGTAACAAGTATAATTAAATACTCTTCAAGTCAATATAAAACTTTAGCTTAACTCATATGCCCACATAAAGATATTTATACAAAAATATATATCAACACATGAAATACATGATCTACATGTAAATGAAATAATGAATATAGTCATGTATCCTTAATGAATATTTGAAAAACAATCACAAATTCAAAAATATGTATAAATAAAATTCATTAGGCAAAGACATAATTGATTCATAAGAGGTTTAATGAAAATAAAATATGAGAATCCATAATGGATATATTATGTAAGCACAAGGTTAAAATAGAATATAAGTGTATACTTGTCAAGTGATAAGAAGCTTGTGCTAAACATATATATTCACAAATATCATTTAAAGTAAATATACATATTAAGAAAAATCGGTAAAAGTGTCACGACCCGCACCCTAGAGTAAGGGCACGAGACGTGGGTACGTCCAGCCTACGCCGCAGTGTCGGCGGTAGAATGCTGTCCTAGGTCACAATATCTAAAAGTTTAAGGTAATAACAGTTATACTCCCCGAATGGGGGTGACATAACAGAATATATCTCAATCACATCTAAGGTAGGATACGATAAGATAGAATGATATAAAAGATACAAGATCCAAATCCACAGAAATACAATAGAGAGAAAGCTAAGTGTCTAGATAAACTCCACTAACATCCAAAAAGTACAGATCCAAATAATAACTCAATCTCCAATACTATGAAATAAGATAAAGATATCTATGAGCAACAGTCTCTACAGCTAAGGGATCCGACTGGAAGTCCGGATCGCAAGTGTCCTCTAAGACTGTCCCATAGAAAGTATCTAAGCAGGCCTCCTCCTCGTCCTCTGTAAAATTTTCAACAGGTCCAATCAGGACGGGAATGAGCACATCTCTCTCAAAACAGTTCATAACAGGTTAGGAGTATAAAGCATGCAATAGAGTAAAATACAGGAAATGCTGGAAAGAAAGTACAAAAAATAGGAGATATTTTGTAACTAAAATAAGTACATGATAAGTAAAGACTGTAAGTGGCTAAGTGATTTAGAGTACAATATGGTTATGTAAACGGCTTAGGAGCACATGAATACAACTAAGAAGCACATGAATACCTACTGGGGATAACGATCACATAACCAATTCTACTCGCCCCGCCCTAATCAATACACAAGGATCCATTCATGTTAGTTATTGGCACATGAACTCATGTAATGAGTAGTACATGAGGCACATGATAGTACATGAAGGCACATGAGAATATGTAAATACATGAACTAGTACGAGTACAAGGAGTACCTGATGCACATGATAAAGTACATGGACATGAAATACCCGATGCACCCGTAGAGGGATAACATCTCAGGAAAGGATCCATATAGTACTAATCCGTGAAGATACGTGTCAGCATCAAGTAAAGTAATCTAGAGCAAGAATATAGTCCAGACAGGTATGAAAATCAGAGAATGTACTCGCCTGATGTCTGAATGTCCAAAGTAAATATACTGTCCGAGAGAGGTATTTGGCTCCTAATCAGAACAGCAAAGTCATAACAAGTCCAAAATGGCAATATGAAGTTCTACTATGCATTCTACATGATTCTAGGTCAATCTAGACCAAAGTCAACTCTTGGTCAACTTGGTCAACCCTGAAAGTCAAATAGGTCAACTATGGTCAAACTAGGTCTAACAAGTCTAAATTAGGTCAAACAAGTTATTCTAGGTCTAAACAAACTAAGTATATGCAAATCAAGTATCCAAGATAGCTACTAACTCATAGCCTAAGTCACTTGCTAAACCAAGCACAAAACTAAACCATAAGCTAACAAGGCACACAAACTTAGTCATATAATGTATATATATTATTCACATTCACATATTCATATACATAGATATATATAGGAAAGCTATATATAGGCACATACATATATATATATATAGAGAGAAAGAGAGGTAAAAGAGTAAGTGAGTATGTGTGTGTTTGGCATGTGTGTAAAGGATATGTGTTAATGTTCTAAAATTTTGTGATAGGTAGGTGTATGTGACATGGGATACATGATGTCAAAGGGTGTATGAATGCATGTGTGTAAAAGTTACAGGTTAACTCAGTTTATAGAAATACATACATACATACTTACCTTGTATACATGCATACATACATATCATGTATATTACATTTACATGATACATACATGTATACTTGTATATATTATACTTCATTCACATATTAGATACCTGTATTTATATTAACATATTGAAAACATTCATTTCATTCATGCATCTATGCATTACCTACATGTTTTATACATATGCATATATTGTATATTCATAGCATTTTATATATTAATAGAGAGACATACAAACATGCACACATTATATATTTCATACCTTGCATTACCCTACATATCATGTTATATATTATCATTCATTCTTTCATATATTATTATATTTAAGTTGAATACATCATATATGGATACAATACATTATCTTGCATGTTTGCATTCATATATTACATTCTATATTACCTATATACATGTATTTCCTCCATTCATTCAGGCTTGCATCATATACTCTACATTACCATACATGTTATCATCATATATTGCATTACAATATTTATACATTATGCATTCATATCTATCATTACATATATCTTGCATTCATATCTAGCATTCATTATATACTTTCATACATACATTGTATATCATTCTTTCATTCATGCATTGCTCATATGCATTATATTAATTGCATTCCTACATGCTTGTATTCAACCATATATACATTAATGTAAAGAGAATATATCATATATATATATATTATTTCATTCATCTAATATATCATGCATTACATACTCTATATTCATTTAATATCCATACTATATAGGCTCATAGGTTACACAAAATGCATATATCGTATAGTCACTCTTCTACTTAAAACAATACTGTACCAATTAGGCATTCACTAAATTCTAGGATTAAAGTATGTCGTAGCCCTTTGTGTTGGCTTTCCGAAACTTTAAACGGATCGCATTTTCGTGTCCGAAAGCTCCCGAATCGCAAAAACCGAAACGCGTTCGTCTTTCATACAACTGACACTCAAATAATTCTACAAAAGTTACAGAAAGAATTTGGCTTATTAAAATATATATTTGGAAAGCTAACTTCGATACGGTTCTTTTAAAAAACGGGAGATAAATCGGAGTTCTAAGCTAAAAGTTATGACATTTCTAAGTTGCTTTAGTTAATAAAAACGTGGATGAATATTATGACGAATTTGAGTTGTTTTGGACAAAAGAACACATATAGGCCACGATACTTGGATACAAACATAGGTATCCAAATAAACTCATTCTAACCATCCTAACTAAGATCAATCCACTCTCTAACCATTATAAAACTGAATTTAAATATCTATTTAAACTATTATCATACATACATACACATGGGGTGTCCTAATTTGTGATCTATCAAGTAGGACACAAGACATATCTAAAATCCTCAAGAGAACTCCAAATGGCCTCAAATTTGAATCTAAATGGGACACATGCATGAGAGAATCCTACGGATTCAAAACTAATTTATATGCAAAGGATATCGATTTAGAGGATGGTTTTACCTACTGGGAGTGGAATCCCAATGAAAATCCTTTAGGACATGGCTCCGATACGAAGATCCCTCAAAGTGGACACTCCTCCTTGCACTCCTCTTCCAATCCTTGGTAGCACCCTTCCCTTGGAGAATGGAAATGACTGAGGGAAGGTTTGGTGAAGGAATGATTTGATTTGGAGATCAAATCAATGGGAAGGCTCTCTAAAATTGGGGAAGAACAAAAAAAATAAAAGAGGCAAGATTGTAATGAATAAATGAATCATTCTCCCCTAAAGGTGGCTGCCATAAAGAGTCCATTAGGGCTAATAGGAAATGTCCTAATTGCCCCTCTCTAGTCTCATATGGTTAAGTCTAGACTAGGTTCAAGTTTGGGGTCAAAATGATCTAGTTTTGAGTCTCTAATTTAACCATTCTAACATGATAAAAATTAGTTTAATTAACTAACTTAAATGTTGGGTCTTGTGAGCCATGTTTAACTTAATATTGGGTCCCATCTAGAATTTAAGCTATCCGGGTCACAATACAAGTCGGAACGAGACGAAACTCAAACCCGACTAAACAAATCCAATAAAAACAATATTAAAAATATAAAATTTTCCCAAAATATTAAAATATAAAAAAATGACCAAAATCATAATACATCAATTTAAATATTATTAAAATAATCTAAAATTTACCAATTAATCAAAATCTTAAATAATTCAAAAGTCACAAAATGACCAAAATATCCTTAGCCTAAAAAGTTGTAAATAGTCATTCTAATCACATGGTTAGGTCCCCATGGTCATGGTTAGTCTCTAGGCTCAACAGTTCTAGAGTTCACCAGCTAACACATCAAATTATAATTCACAAATTTTAAATAGTATTAAATTAATTAAAAATTCCCATATCATAAATCCTATTATTAAATAATAAACTTTTACAAAAGTTCAAAATTACCCTCATTTGGAAAACTGGGTTACAACATACCCCCCTTAGAAAAATTTTGTCCTCAAAATTAAAATGTTTATACTCCTTCTAGGTCAAACCCCCACAAATAAAGTCTCAGAACTTACTAAATTATACAATTTAAAAGAATGCCATACAGGGTCATGGCATACGGTGGTAGTGTAAGTCTCATCTAGGTATACTAGTTACAATAGACCAAAACAATCATAGGGTATCAAAACTTACAAGCAATCAGGGGTGTTAAACTGGAAAAGATACAGAAATAACAAATCATCAAGGCTTTAAGGCATAATCAAAATCAAAATTTAAAGCATATATATTTTATTATATATATATATATTGTTAGAAGGGGAAAAGCTAGCATTATGTAAAGGTTATGTGGTTCGTGTGTGTATGGGTGTATGTGGACATGTTCATATGATTAGATAGTAGGCATGTGTGTATGTGAAATATACAAGAAAGTGTATATGAGGATTTGGGTTTCAATAGCTATCCAGTTACTACTCATGGCATATTGGTTAACAATCTACAATGCACAACCTGTTTACTCATAGCATGCATGGCTAACCATATATATATATAAAGAGGTAGAGATTTAGTTATGTATCTATATACATTAAAATGTATGCATAAACTCTATATATATCTATATAGATATATGAACATAACATAGAGAGGAAGGGTTAGGTTTACATGGCAGTTGTGAACATTAGTGTACATTAGTGTAGAGTGTCAAGAGTATAGGGGTTAAACTTAAAATTGTAACGCCCAGTCCCAAAATACGTAGGACTAGAACGTATTCATGCCAGCTATATACATACGAAGTATATGAATCCTGTATATATACATAAGCTGTAAAATGCAGTAACCAAGGCACTAAATCTCATCCACAAAATAAATAATGATATAAAAGCAACTTTGAATTTGTCATGAATACAATCGTTGGGCGGAGACAAATCCACTACCAACAAGTAAGGAAAATACATGAAAATAAAATGAGTTTGGCGGGCGAAGCGAAGACGATCAAAGCGCAACATCCTCGAAGAATTTGTGACAATCATGGCTACGGCTAGAACACCTGCGAAACACAAGAACACACACCTGGCGAGATAACCACGTCCGCAGAGGACGTAACAAGATACAATAATACCATATAAATACTGAGTATAAAATATGCCACAATCAAAGAAAGTGACAAGACACAAATAAGGTAAACTAACCGAACTAAAGTGAACATGCAATTTGAGAAACAATCCTTCGACGCATGAGCCCTGGCTGTAAATGGGATCTGGTATAGTCCCCTCTTGGGCACCAGTGACCTAAGCGCATGACGTTCAAAAATGACAGTGGCCAACCTGAGAGGCTCATCATACCCGTATCTCCAGCGGAGCTTCGGGTTACAAGGGAAGTGCAATCGAAGCCCATACGTCAGGTATTGTCGTCCCCACCCAAATGTCCCTACCAAGTCGCATCCACGACCATGTTTCTCTACCAACTGCTAAGTCTCCTAACCTGCCTCTATTAGCAGTTAGTCTTAACGCATGCACATGGGGGATCAGCCCACACGCAAGAACCTCTACATGCTACTCATCTCACACATCCTCGTGGTACAACTGTGTCAAGGGATATGTAATACACTACATACGGTAGTCCCTTAACTCTAGGCCCATATGCAATCAAAGGATAATAACAATTTAGCTAATATCACTGAACATGTAGTAAATCTAGAACTTTATGAACAGGAAAATAAAAGAACAGTGATATGTAATAAATAAATGCAGACAAATTTATAAACAGTAAATTATGGCAAGGTATCTTGCCTGGTGTGTCGCCGGGTATGGTGCGGTGTTCTTGACATTTCTCAATAGTCAATAGCCATGGTTACGTAATGGCCAAAGTCGTGAAAGAATAGGAACATGTGATTAGTCATGTTCAACTACGAATATGAGGAATTTAGGAGTAACTGAATGTTTACACTAGTTTTAGAAATTATTCCCTTATTATTTGAAGACAAATTTTTATTAAAAATTTCAAGAATCGGTTTTTAGGCAAGAAAACTCTTACTTTTATCAAAATAAAATTTCCTAGCTAACAAGTATATTTTTATTGGTTAACATACTTTCTAGAAAATATTTGTAATACTTAGGAATTGTTTTATATTTTATAAACTATATTTTATAATAAAACTTTTTTTGAACAAAAATATTTCTTGAACAATTATACATATTTAAACCATTTACTATAATAAGAATTTGATATATATTTTACATATATATATATACATACCCATGATACCCAAAATATCTAAACTAATGTATACAGCTAATGATAATAATGATAACAACAATAGTCATATAATACTAATAATAATAACTAATAATAACAGTAAATAATATAACATAGTAATAGTAATAATAATAATAAAGGATAATTATATAATAACACTATACTCAAAAATAATATGTAAAGGATATAATATATATAATAACTGTACCCAAAATTAATATATAAAGGATAATAATAATAATAAAGGATAATAATACTGCTGATATATCAGTAACAGCTGTTTTTAGAAAGAGAAAGAGAGGATCAGAAGGAGGGAGAGAAGAGGGTTTTCCCACCTTCGCTCGGCAGGGCGACGATCGGCAACGGCGGAGGCGGTCGGGGGACCGAGGCGGCGCTGGGGTGGCGCGCTCATCATCGGCAGTCGGAGGAAGGAGCGGAGCACAAAAAGAGAGGGCGCGACCTGGTGGAGGCGGAGGGACGCAGGCTTGGGCGGAAGGCGGCGGTCGCCGGTGGTGGCCCCACGCGCGGTGGCCGCGAAGGGGCGGATGGCGCGGGACGGCGATTCGAATGGCTTCCGACGGCCGGTGGAGGTGAAGGCACACCGGAGATCGGGTCTCCCGCAGTTGGTGGTGGATGGGAGATCCCATCGTGGCCATACGGTGGCAAATGCAGCTGGAGGCGGAGTCCCGTGCTCGCGGTTACGATGACGGCGGCGACTCGAGAAGGGAGTTCGCCGCTGGAAGAGAAGCGGTCGTCGGCGGTGAAGCCGAGGAGTTCGAAGTTGTGAAGGCGGTAAAGGACTGGGGGTTGCGGCTGTGATCCTGTGGCGGGCGACGGAGGATCAGCGAGGAAGCGGTACAAGGCCAGCGATTACTTGGTGTCGCGAGATCGGCGCCGGACCTGGGTGGCACAGCCGACGGTCAGGTAATGGTTTTCCCCTTCTCTATTCTTGCGTGTTGATGGTGGGACGAATTTTGGTGGTGGTGATGGTGGTGGCCGAGAGTTGGCCGGAGTTTAGGCCGGGTTTGTCGGTGATAGTGGAGGTAAGAGGAAACGGTGGTTCGGTTATGATGTTGGCGATGTTGAGCGAATCCGTGTCGGGGATGTCCGACACGGCGGGGTAGACGTCCAGGATTGTCGGACGCGGAGATCTGTATTTGTAATGGAGAAATATAGTGGAGGGGATGAGGCACAGACACGATACACCTGTGATTGTGGAAGAAAATTTCTGAGGAGTACCTCTCCTTTTATTGGAGGTAAATTCCCAGTTGGATAGGGATTGGAATTAATTAAATCTCAATTAGATAATCATTTATTAATTAAATGATTAAAGCCAATTCAAATCAAATCCAAATCCAAATTAATTCTATACTTAATTTAAAATATTTTAAATAGAGTCAATAAAATCTTTTTCTAAATTAATTTACCAGATTTAATCAAATATTATCGTTAACAAATCCTAAATATTATTTTCATAATTAAATAAATATAGTAATAATTAATTTTAAAAATCACGATAAATACTTAATTATTAATTATGAACTAGCTTTTATAATAACAAAATACATTAATAAGCAATTTTCACATTTCACAAATCTTTTGAAAATATTTCATATAAACCACAATTTTTCAAATCACCACTCATTTAAACGACGAACAAATAACTCTTTTTAGAAATTAAAATATCACATATTATTTGAACATGTACCTTTCCTATAAAAATAAAATTTATAATAAATATTTTTCTAACATATGTACCTCGACACATATTCGCACTCGTCGAGAAATTATGAAACGCAATTCTCGTACGCTACGCAAATACAAAAATGTGAATTCGTATGCGACGTGTAGATACGAAGTACAAAAATAAATACAAACATATATTTTAAATAAAAAAACGTAGTAGAAAATTAGGGGGCTTACATCCTACCCAACTTAAAAGAATTTCGTCTCGAAATTTAGGGAAGATAGGGTAGCAGGGTCGAGAGGGTAGAAAGAATATTATTCGAATGAAAGTACAAATCTTCTTTAGACGAGAACGCAAAAATATTCGACGGGATGGTGAGCGACATTTCAATGGCATCATTTGATCGACTAGAACAAAATTTCGATGGTTTCAGTTTAGATTATGATCATGAATATGACAACAATCAATGACTAAGCTGAATCAACCTTAACATTAACCTTTAAAAAGACAACCACGTAAGTAGATAATATACTCCTTAATCTTTGATATCATTAATACGCATGTAATCTCTCTTATTATAAATCGTTCTTTTCAAAAATTACTTCCGTTCCACGTCCCCTTAAACAAAACCAATATGATTTTAAATGTACTCTAATTTCCTCTATTTCGTCATAGAATTTCCGATAGTCTCAAATTTTGACTTCCATAATCTTTATAGCTCATTTATATATATTTCCCAAGTTTAAAATTTCCTATTAAAATTCCAAACCTTCAACCAAATTTGGCCCAAGTAGAAATTAAAATCTCTTTACTACAAATTTATTGGTCAATGTACGATGCATCTATAGGTATCAAAAATTCGTCTTCAATGATAAATCTCGAAAACTAACAGTATGCCTTCATAACTCAATCTTCTATTATCATAATTGAAATTTTCCATAATATTCATTAGTCTCTCTCGAAAATTTGAATTCAACAATCTCCTCTTTTGATGAAAACTCATCTTAACTTCATATTCCTAATCATCTTAGAACTTAATAAAAAATATAAAGGTTTCTTTCTCCAACAATTGGTTACCCTTAAAAATAATATCATCATAACGTCAACATTGTCTTTATCAAAAAAAATTTGCATATCTAAATTTTATAGGTAAATTTGGTTCTTAAACCACCAGCACTTTAGACGATTCTTCATTCGATATTAGTTACCTTAAAACAAAGTTTGAAATTCGAGAAGTCTATCTATCCTTGAGTGTTTCGTCAAAACATAATATATCATTCCTTACTTCATTGATTCGGATTTATTGCACATTTCTATTTATTTCCCTCCTATAGCTCATAATCTCGTAATTATCTTAACCAACTACATTATTTGTCCATGCTGTGGGGTTCTCCAATCTAACCTCTTCTAACCCAAGATTGTCATGATCAAATTTTATTTCGCGTAATGGAATCATACAAGGAACAAGATTGCATAAACTATGGAGGAATCATAGTGAAATAATAGTAAAGCAATTTAAAGGGGAAAGAAGAAGGGTAAGGGTTGCAACGAGCGAAAGAAAAAAATGTTATTTATCTAAGTTAATCGAGAGAAACATGAAAATAATGACAAGGGTTAAGCAGTCAAGATAAAACACAAAGTTAAGCATTTAACGGATTTAGTAGATCGCAATCATATATGGGGTCGAAAAATTGGAGTCGAGGTTGAGTCCATATGCAGTCAAAAGTATATCGGTACCATGGTATAGGTTATAGTTAGTCTTTATGACCCAAAGTCGTACCATAAAAATAGAGTACAAGGGGACGTGTTTTAGTGGGACATGATATACCTACATGAAGGTGAGCTCGTCTAGGTCTTGCATGTAAAATTTGTTGGAAGAAAAAGTCTAGTGTTGTGCTCCAAATATTAAAGTCACGATGGGGAACGCCAAATGATCAAAAATAGAAAGTGGGTTTTCATAAGGTACTGATTAATGCACCAAAAATAAAAGATTAAAGCACGAAATAAAGATAATTAGAAAATCTCCTAGATCAAGTTAAGATAAGTTAGAGGCTCAGTTTCTAGAGAGAAAATAGTCTCATAAATAAGGGTATGGTCAAGGGAACGACTCTAATCATTTCTAAGTTTCAAACAATTCGATGGTCACAAATAATGATCTAGATTTGAGGGAAGGTCGGGTAAGTCAAAGATATGTTTATCGGTTTGGTCGATGACTAACTTGAGCATATGCAATATCATAATCATATGGGTAGGCAATCTAATGTGGAATACTTCTATCTCACTAGGGGACCTTGCTTGTTTCTTGGTCCTTCACCAATATGATCTAATCTAAAATTTTAAGTTCCATGAAAGTTTCTCAAGAAAATTTCCAAGATATTTCACCAAATTTCCAATCATCGTAGGACGTCAACTTTAATCACAATTTTAAATTTCTAGTCAATCTCGAAACAACCTTTGCATATCGCAAAACATATATATATATATATATATATATATATATATTTCAAAACCTTAAACTTATCATTTAATAAGTTTATCAACCGAATTTCATACTACAAAATGGAACATTTAAATAACTCCCGAATCTAATCATATATCCTTCAAATGTGTATATCTAGCTTCCAATAAGTCACAACTACTCTTCAAAAGTAGTTCTCTTTTTCTTCTTCTTTTTTTTCACCAAAATTTAAATATCCATAACCAAGGCTTTTAAACTCGTAATTTAAATAACTTTATAAATCATAGATTATAAGACAAAATTTGAATTTTGAATTTTTCCTTCAAGTTGATTTCATATCTTCCAAAATATTTTAAACAAAACTTTTTACCATCATCTCTTCAAGCTAAAAATTAAATACTTATAATTCGTAAATCGTAGAATCAATTTAAAACCTCAAGCTCTCTAATAAACCGTAAATCATAAACCCTTCATATTCTCTAGTCATTTACAAAATAATAACTTATAAAATTTAAACACTTTAATAAATTCGTGATAAACTTTAATATATTCAATCCAACTTGAACTTAATCGTAAATCATGTGTCACAATTTAAAGATGTTTTCCAAATCGGTTTCATATCCCAATAAATCATAAACTATTTAATAATTTGCAAAAATCATAAATTATAAATTTATTTTCTCAATCTAGCTATTCTCTTGTGTACCCCACCATGTAATAGCAAAATAAAATTCCAACTATCATTTGAAGGTGGTAATATGCTACTACCCAACTTGGATTTAACTCATCCTTAAGAATCATATTTCTAGGAAAAAATGCATCTACAACTCAAACAAAATTCTCAATGCATATTAATTGTCAATGCTATCCATCTAGCCATGTGTTTAACCTATGGCATATACTAGTGTAGTCATCTTTACTAAACACGAAAGTAAGAATTTACGGTAGAAGGAGTCAAGCAAGATGTGATTCAAGGAGGTGAACGAGAATTCGGAATTTGAAGTCAAGAAAGGATGTCAAGTAGGTGGATGAGATTCTAAACTCTAATCTTATATTGCAGGTCCGTTTGGTTCAATCATGTAACCGAAACGGCAAACCTGACCTACGTGGGCCACCACAAAAATGTAACGTCCCAATCCCAAAATACGTAGGACTAGAACGTATTCATGCCAGCTGTATACATATGAAGTATATGAATCCTCATATATACATAAGCTGTAAAATGCAGTAACCAAGGCACTAAATCTCATCCACAAAATAAATAATGATATAAAAGCAACTTTGAATTTGTCATGTATACAATCGTTGGACGGAGACAAATCCACTACCAACAAATAAGAAAATACAAAAATAAAATAAGTTTGGCGGACGAAGCGAAGACGATCAAACGCAATCATCCTCGAAGAATTTGTGACAATCATGGCCACGGCTAGAACACCTGCGAAACACAAGAACACACACCTGGCGAGATAACCAGGTCCTCAGAGGGACGTAACAAGATACAATAAACATGCCATATAAATACTGATTAAAAATGCCAATCAAAGAAAGTGACAAGACACAAATAAGGTAAACTAACCGAACTAAAGTGAACATGCAATTTGAGAAACAATCCTTCGACGTGAGCCCTGGCTGTAAATGGGATCTGGTATAGTCCCCTCTTGGGCACCAGTGACCTAAGCGCATGACGTTCAAAAACGACAGTGGCCAACCTGAGAGGCTCATCATACCCGTATCTCCAGCGGAGCTTCGGGTTACAAGGGAAGTGCAATCGAAGCCCATACGTCAGGTATTGTCCTCCCCACCAAATGTCCCTACCAAGTCGCATTCATAGCCATGTTTCTCTACCAACTGCTAAGTCTCATAACCTGCCTTATTAGCAGTTAGTCTTAACGCATGCACATGGGGGATCCCCACGCAAGAACCTCTACATGCTACTCATCTCACACATCCTCGTGGTACAACTGTGTCAAGGGGTATGCAATACACAGACGGTAGTCCCTTAACTCTAGGCCCATATGCAATCAAAGGATAATAACAGTTTAGCTAATATCACTGAACATGTAGTAAATCTAGAACTGTAAGAACAGAAAAATAAAAGAACAGTGATATGCAATAAATAAATGCAGACAAATTTATAAACAGTAAATTGTGGCAAGATATCTTGCCTGGTGTGTCGCGGGTATGGTGCGTATTCTCTGACATGTCTCAATAGTCCAATAGCCTTGGTTAACGTAATGGTCCAAAGTCGCGAGAGAATAGGAACATGTGATGAGTCATGTTCAACGACGAATATGAGGAATTTAGGAGTAACTGAATGTTTACACTAGTTTTAGAAATAATTCCCTTATTATTTTGAAGACAAATTTTTATTTAAAATTTCAAGAATCGGTTTTTAGGCAAGAAAACTCTTACTTTTATCAAAATAAAATTTTCTAGCTAACAAGTATATTTTTATTGGTTAACATACTTTCTAGAAAATTTGTAATACTTGGAATTGTTTTATATTTTTATAAACTATATTTTATAATAAAACTTTTTTTTGAACAAAAATATTTCTTGAACAATTATACATATTTAAACCATTTACTATAATAGAATATTTGATGTATTTTACATATATATATATATACATACCCATGATACCCAAAATATCTAAACTAATGTATACAGCTAATGATAATAATGATAACAACAATAGTCATATACAATAATAATAATAACTAATAATAATAACAGTAAATAATATAACATAGTAATAGTAATAATAATAATAAAGGATAATAATATATAATAACACTATACTCAAAATAATAAAGTATAATAATATATATAACACTATACCCAAAAATATATAAAGGATATAATAATAATAAAGGATAATAATACTGCTGATATATCAGTAACAGTTGTTTTTAGAAAGAGAAAGAGAGAGGATCAGAAGGAGGGAAGGAAGGGTTTTTCCACCTTCGCTCGGCGGGGCGACGATCGGCGCCGGCGGAGGCGGTCGGGGGACCGAGCGGCGCTGGGGTGGCGCTCATCATCGGCGGTCGTAGGAAGGAGCGGAGCACGGAAAGAGAGGGCGGCGACCTGGTGGAGGCGGAGGGACGCAGGCTTGGGGCGGAAGGCGGCGGTCGCGGTGGTGGCCCACGCGCGGTGGCGCACGGAAGGGGATGGCGCAGGGCGGCGGTTCGTATGGCTCCCGGCGGCCGGGTGGAGGTGAAGGCATGCCGGAGATCGGGTCTCCCGCAGTTGGCGGTGGATGGGAGATCCCGTCGTGACCGGACGGTGGCAACCGCAGCTGGAGGCGGAGTCCCGTGCGTGCGGGTACGGTGACGGTGGCGACTCGAGAAGGGGAGTTCGCTGCTGGAAGAGAAGCAGTCGTCGGCGGTGAAGCCGAGGAGTTCGAGGCTGTGAAGGCGGTAAAGGACTGGGGGTTGCGGCTGTGATCCCGTGGCGGGCGACGGAGGATCGGGCGAGGAAGCGGTACGAGGCCAGCGATTACTTGGTGTCGCCGAGATCGGCGCGGACCTGGGTGGCGCAGCCGACGGGTCAGGTAATGGTTTTTCCCCTTCCTCTATTCTTGCGTGTTGATGGTGGGACAATTTTGGTGGTGGTGATGGTGGTGGCCGAGAGTTGGCCGGAGTTTAGGCCGGGTTTGTCGTGATAGTGGAGGTAGAAGAGGAAACGGTGGTTCAATTATGATGTTGGCGATGTTGAGCGAATCCGTGTCGGGGATGTACACGGCGGGGTAGACATCCGGGATTGTCGGATGCGGAGATCTGTATTTGTAATAGGGAAATATAATGGAGGGGATGAGGCACAGACACGATGCACCTGTGATTGTGGAAGGAAATTTCTGGAGGAGTACCTCTCCTTTTATAGAAGGTAGGAATTCCCAGTTGGATAGGGATTGGAATTAATTAAATCCCAATTAGATAATCATCTATTAATTAAATATATTTAAAGCCAATTCAAATCAAATCCAAATCCAAATTAATTCTATACTTAATTTAAAATATTTTAAATAGAGTCAATAAAATCTTTTTTCAAATTAATTTACCAGATTAATCAATATTATCATTAACAAATCCTAAATATTATTTTCATAATTAAATAAATATAGTAATAATTAATTTCAAAAATCACGATAATACTTAATTATTAATTATGAACTAGCTTTTATAATAACAAAATACATTAATAATCAATTTTCACATTTCGCAAATCTTTTGAAAATATTTCATATAAACCACAATTTTTTAAATCACCACTCATTTAAACGACGAACAAATAACTCTTTTTAGAAATTAAAATATCACATATTATTTGAACATGTACCTTTCCTATAAAAAAATTTATAATAAAATATTTTTCTAACATATGTACCTCGACACATATTCGTACTCGTCGAAAATTACGAAACGCAATTCTCGCACGCTACTCAAATACAAAAATGCGAATTCGTATGCGACGTGTAGATACGAAGTACAAAAATAAATACAAACATATATTTTAAATAAAAAAAGTAGTAGAAAATTAGGGGGCTTACAAAAATGAAGGGTTCAATCATTAAGTTCAGTTTAACATTACATATTAAATCTGAAATTGAACTAAACATTTAAAATTAATGTGAAAATGTTAACATGTATTCAGTTTTAGAATTTTGGAGAAATTCGAACATCAAACCAACCCAATGTTTATCACAACCTAACATGTAAAATATGAAACCTAACATTATATCCCTACATACAACAATGTATATACCTCAAAATATTATATTTAAAAACAGCAATTTGAACTAATATTTAAAATCCAGTATTAAGGGTTAATATGCACACAGTCTCAGATTTGACAAGTTCAAACACAAAACTCAACCAATTTCTTTAAGAATTGAAACCTTGTGTATAAGATACATGTGCAGTGATGTAAACAAAACTAATAACTTGAAATTTATTTTAAATTACGAATTTAAACTGGAAAAGCAGAAACCAGTCTCTGATACTGTACTGTATCAGAATATTGGGGTTTTAAGAATTTAAACATCAACAACATATTAATATGCATTTAGATGGGTTGATAATCAAAGTGTAGCATGCATACGTGTCAGACAAAGTGTCTGTGTTCACTATATATTTCTCATGTCCCAATATAAAAATCAAATTCTATATTAAGACCAACATCTAGATTCCTACCAAGATTGTAAAGCAGGTGATTGATATAATCAAGACAGTTTTATTATTATTATTATTTAATACAAGAATAGCAAGAAGGAAATAACGATAAAATCTATTCTGCTTATCTGTTTAAAAGAGGGAACCATTTTGAAACCAGAGCTATAATATCAAATCCAAGATAAGGTCTAGCAAAATCATCGATTCATTATTTTAAGAAGAGATTCATAGTAAGAAGTTACACAAAGGTTTATAATACAGCTAAAGCTACTCCTACTCCTAAGTTAAATAATGAGAAACAAAACAAACAAAACAATTTTTTGAAAGACTGAACAAAAGTAGAGAAAACTTGTTCAAAAGCATTTAAGGTACAATTGATAATCATATGCGTCTATCCAAAATCATGGTGCTCCAAATCTTCGTCATACTAGTAAGCAAGGCTACGATAATCACAGAGTCCTTGACTAAAGTACATACCTCTAGGTTCATGGTATTTAAAATTTCTGCATTGCCGCATACAACGGCAAAACTTTAAATTTCCACACCCGAGAAATAGGTCCAAAATCTGACTATGTGTCCTCACTATGCCAGCTAACATGACTATCGAAGATTCTAGATCCCATAACTGAGGTGACCTAGCCCATATGATTTTTTTCAGAAGAAAAAAGCAAACATAACACAGGAACAACATAACAAATTGATCAGTCAACAAGGAACAGATGGAATCGAATTTCAAGATAGTTATAAGAGAATTGCGGGAATGGAATAGAGAAGAACGAACTTGCAGCAAGATCTCTAATGGTCTGTGCATCCTCGACTGTCCTGACGATAGCTCGCCCTGCTGGTTTTTCCTGGTCTGCTGATAATGCTGCATGAACCGCTGCTTGAGAAAAATCGGGAATGACGAGAAAAGTCTCTGTACAGACAGAGGTGCACCTCCAATGTAGCAGAAATGCCAACGTGAGTTGGCGAAACAGGAGCTGCGGTCTCGAGGCCCTGATGAACAGGAGCTCATATCACTAATATGTAAACCAATAGGCATATATCACCAAAGGTATAAGTATAAGTAAAATTCTATAGCGATAGTATGAAGATTAGTGATAATGAAATGCTAAACTTAACATATTAACCATATTAAAAATATGATACAATCATTGGGCCAATAATCTTCCCCTTTTTGATTATGGCAAATCGGTTAAGTTTAGTATGGACACAATAGATACATGTATCAATAATATACAAAAGACATAGGCAATATTACTGAAGGCATACTACTTAGACAATATCACTGAAGGCATACTACTTAGATTACTTATAAACACAAACTTAAACTTACTTCTCCCCCTTTGACATGATCAAAAATAGGCTCCCCGTACTAAGAGATAAAAGGAAATTAATCTTAAGTACATAAATCAGAGCATGAGGAAGGCATGGACAATCATGATCAAGAAATACTAAATGAAGAACAATATGAGAAGTGTGTAAAGACAAGTGTATAAAACTACACCAAATAGAGTACTAAATAGAAAATTGCTTGTTAAAACACAATATGGTTGGTAGAACTAAAAGAATTTGAAAAACAAAAAATAAGTAGTTTACCAACTTGAAATCCAAGAATAAATCCAAAACACAATAGGATATGAAATATTGCACTAGTTTTGGAAGAGAACTATGAAATAAAGGATTTCAAACAAAAGCCACGAGGAATAGATAATTGCAACTAATAGATACCAAATGAGATATGACATTAAATAAACTTGATACCAATTGAAAAGATGTAAACTTGAAGATCAAGGAAACCATTAATAATCATAATTGTCCACAAATAAATAGTGGAACAAAATAAAAGAATGATCAATATAAAATATTGCAATTGATATAAAGTAATCTCATTATTTGTAAAATCTATATGCTTATCCAAGTTCACGCATTTGAACTCAATTACCTTATCATGCTATATGAATACCCTTTAGATAAACATGAAGTAAAGAGAAAAATACTTGAGAAAGAGAAATTCAGTCGACTTGAATGCTCCCCCTCAAAGTACTACCAAAGATGATAAAAATCATGAATTTTGGATAAGTCCTCAACAAGGAAAGCCAAAACAATTAAGCATATAAGGAAAGCCAAAGCAATGAAAGCACAATAGTCATCAAGATAAGATATGAAAGTGTATTAACAAGATACTTATTTTACCCATATAAAAGAGAGATACTATGATGAAGACAATTGCATACACTCTCATAAATCCTTCACAAATAAAAATATCATGACCTCAATCAATAGGATAAAATAGAAGAAAATATGGGTCCATGATGAACTAGGTATACGACATATTAGAGATACATGAATTTGACCAATTAATTTGCTCCCCTCAAAATATGCGTATCTAGTTCCAAAGCACTTATAGCATAAAATAGATAACTACAAGATCTTGGGGGTAAATCAACTTTGGATTTCTTCCTTGCTCAATGCATATAAGGCTATAACGTCGTCATAAGACGAATAATATCATCTTTAGTCAAGAAAAGATATCCAATTAATGCCACTAAAGATGAAGGATCAAAAGAATATTCTAATTTAGCAAGTATAATCAAAAGTTGACATACATTTATCTATATAGAAGGATCTCATATTTAAATATGATAGATCGATGTATGTTATCCTTTGAGAAAAAGTCATCATAAAAAGAATAAAGTCAATTAAGAACAATCATGATGATAGACAGAATATAGCTCAAAAATAAAAATAAAACTCAAACATCATGTCCATGATTATCTATTTAAGAAAGAATCAACCAATTTATTACTTTACATGGACTAGGTATGTTTCACCATATATGTACCCATCAACGGGTAAAATCCAAACCTTGCTAATGGTAAATAATAAACCATAAAGTTCAAATAGCAAAGGCCCATATGTGGCAATCCATGAGTAGTCAAAGTAGAGTAATAAATTAGTCTGATACTCACATAATAAGATAATATAGGACTACTCAACCATTAGGATCTTTTATCAATAAAAATAATAAATTAAATGATCCAACAAATCTCATAAAGAAAATCCCAAATCCATATTTATGATAAAATCTCATAAACCAATAAAAATATGGAAAAGAGTCATTCTCATTTAAATGATTGCAAATATAATCAAGAAGAGATGTAAATGATAATACGATGAAATCATAACTCAAAAGTGAGACAAATTTAAGAGATACATGCTAATGACTAATAAGGAAGGAGACTTAAAGAAAGAAACACAAACCTCCAAGAGAAACAAGATCTAATCAAGAATTTGTAAAACTAGTTTTAGAGAACAAGCATATGTATCTAAAATAGGATACAAATTGCATTTAGAAGAATCACAGATCTTGTTTATGTAAACCAGCAATTCATATATAGATAGAAAAGAAAAACAATAGCTAGATGAGTGAAAGTGAACATAGATTATGTAGCTCAACAATATATCATAAATAAGCCAGCTACATAACTAATTTAAGATTAATGAGTTAAGTCATTAACAAGATAAAAGTGCTCATTAAATCTTAAGTCACAAACACTAACGATACTTGCTTAAGCATAGAGTTCACAATTAAGGACATACATTTTGAATGATCAAAATAATTTATAGACTCTTTACTAAGCAAGGATAAGAGCAAGAAGATAGTCAAACAAAAATTAACTAGACTCTTATCAAAATATGGCCAAAGAGATATTCAAGAAAACACAATAAAACAAATCTCTTTTCCAAGCAATGAGATTAATCCAAGATAATGAATTAATAGATCGATCTAGAGAATGCAAAATATTATAGCCATTATGCAATAAGTGTATTCTCTAAAATGAAAAATCTCAACACAAAAGCAAAAACCATAGTAGCTAATGTCATAAGAAATATGATGTATCAATTACATGTATTCTCATGAGCTATAAAAACCATTGGGCAACAATAATTCAAAAGAAACATAAATCCAAGGAATGAGCAAGGAAAGATCATTAAGATCATGAAAGCCATAAATGTGCTAAAGATATCAAGAAGTACATTATTCGGTCAAAGTAATCAATAGCTAAAGTATGAGATAAGCACAAGTTTGAAGGTAACAAGTATAATTAAATACTCTTCAAGTCAATATAAAACTTTAGCTTAACTCATATGCCACATAAAGATATTTATACAAAAATATATATCAACACAAGAAATACATGATCTACATGTAAATGGAAATAATGAATATAGTCATGTATCCTTAATGAATATTTGAAAAACCATCACAAATTCAAAAATATGTATAAATAAACTTCATTAGGCAAAGACATAATTGATTCATAAGAGGTTTAATCAAAATAAAATATGAGAATCCATAATGGATATATTATGTAAGCACAAGGTTAAAATGGAAGTATAAGTGTATACTTGTTAAGTGATAAGAAGCTTGTGCTAAACATATATTTCACAAATACCGATTTAAAGTAAATAATACATATTAAGGAGAAATCGGTAAGAAGTAATTATTTCAAAAACTTTAAAGACGGAGAGTTAAAATCATATTAACTCAAATCAAAATCAAGCTCCTATGGACTAGAGTGATATGCATGCTTCATAATATAGAGATTAAGAATAACAGCATGCATAAATCAAATGTGTCACACTTAATAGAAAATGAGTGATAAACTACATAGTGTGAACTAATCATTTAAGCCGAGTAACTAGTCATGCAAGATAAAAGAATTAATAAAAAATTAACTAAGCATGCTAGTATTGTATCTCACATTGATTTATATAAAAGGCAACTGAAGGATATCAATGTGAGCTAGTACAAGACATCAAGAGAAACATGCTAGATTCTACAAATATAAATAATTTAAAGAGAAACGATTAGCATGTTACCAAAGTGGCTCTAGTGGCCACACTTGTGTTGGTGCAATTGCTTAGAAGATGACCTACGAGCTTTGCAACCACCAACACGCTCCTCGGTGCTATGTCCCGATACAAGAAGCTTCACCTACAACATTAGATAAAGACTTTGGTATCCAAATAAACTTGGATCCACATTTATTAGCTTTAGGGACCCATATAGTACTTACTCTAGCATTGGTAGTGAAGGTCCTACGAATAGGGCATGTAAAGCTCATGTGTCCAATGCGAGAGCAATAGAAGCATCTAATGCTAGTGTGTGCACATGTATCAGAATGAGCATGGTTATGAACATGTGACATACTAAAATGAATGTCTCTAGAGTGAGCATGCACGGATTTGGTCTTAAGAATATCATGTTCTAATATCAAATCATCATCATACAAGTAAGAGAATCAAATTTAACATTTAAAGCATTATTCTCTTTTTCAAATAAAATAATTCTAGAAATAAAATCATCATTTTGTTTCTATAAAGAGTCAATAGAAGAATCATGCAAATGATTTAGCTCATGAGTTTGCTCTTAAGATCTTCTATTGATGAGGAAAGAGATTTGATTTCAAAATTAAAGCCTCATTCAAACTCTTTAAAGAAACACAAGATGAGTTTTGAGAATCAAGTCTAGATAATAAAACATTGTTTTCATTTCTCAAAAACTCATTTGCTTCTTCTAAATGAATAACCTTTTCAGAAAGTTCTTCATTTATAGAATGAAGGTTGTCAAGAATCTCTAAGATTATTTAGCCATGGCTTTCTACTTAGAGCATTTCTTGCATTTAGAAGAAACATGATTGACTATGCTACTAGAAGTAAAACCCTCTTTATCGTAGGAGGAGTAGGAGGAATACGATGCCATAGAAAAATACAAGGATCTACTCTAAGGATGTTAAGCCTAACAATAGAGTCCTTGCTCTGATACCAATTGTAGTAACCCTAGAGGGGGGGTTAGGGTCAAGCTAACTAATCAAGCATATAGCACAAGCAAATTGGCAATTTTAAAAAAATATAAGTGCAAGAGAAGAAGCAATCACAATACTGACACCCGATGTATCCTGGTATCCTCCCTAGAGGCAATCCAGTCCCGAACTCTCTCCAGATTTAATCTACTATTTGAGCAAATAGTTACACACGAGTTTGCATCGAAGAACTCGCCAACTTCTTACACGAGAGCTTTAATCCGAAGGCCTCTCCGACTTCAACCGAGAGTTTGGATACGAAGACTCTCCAACTTCAACTGAGAGTTTGGATACGAAGACTCTCCAACTTTAATCGAGAGTTTGGATACGAAGACTCTCCAAATTCAACCTTTCATAGGTTTTGATCTTCTTATACAATAAGATGAAGATCTTACTTTTCAACTCAATAACTCTAACACAATTTGTGGATGGAAAATGAAAGCTTTGTAGAGTTGTTTGTGGATAGTCTTTGGTGTTTAGAAATTTTTAGGCTCAAAGCTCAACCTTGAATGAAGGGGTTCAAGGCTATTTATAACCAAAGCATTGAAAAGAGCCAAAGGCGGCTTTTCAGTCAGCGACCGGCATACCGCCGGTATGAGTCGGCATACCGTCGGTATACGGTCTGGGATTGCAACGGCTCGAAATATAACTGTTGGGATCATTTAATGCTGGAAATCCGACCGTTGGACTTTCAACGTTACTGAACCGGTATATCGTCGGCATGAACCGGTATACCGTCGGTATGCCATTTTGTAGACAGAAAACTTTTTGTGAACAAAATCGGTATACCGTCGGTATAGACCAGTATACCATCGGTATGCCGGTTTATCCGAAAATGATCCTGGGCTAATTTCTACCCTAGCTTTCGATTTTATCATCCATTTCTTGTGTTTATAATTATTCTATGACTCATTACAAACTCCAGAAATACTGTATCAGGTGTAGGCTTCTTCAGAGTCTTGAAATGATGATGGCAAGGCTTGGCTTCTTCCTTTGATAGGTGCTGGCTTTTTCCCTTGGCGGCAGCTGTCCAAAGATATCCATTTGTGAAAGTGCGTGGCTCCGGAGATGTTGTCGGGTGGTTCAGAGAAATCTTGTGGATCTGTCGTCTTTTGGCCCACCATATTTCTTCATTGCATATGTCCACATTGATCTTGCTTATTGCTTTTCTGCATGTACATGTTAGACGAACAAAGCAATATACATAGAAGCAAGTACGATAAGTTTAATGCACTTAGGACAATGCTGAGTTTAAGTATAAGTACTAAGGTGATAGCATAAATGTTAGTGATATTATAATATTAAAAATTAATTGAATAACCCGATTAAATTTAAGAAGGATAAGCTCATATCACTAATATGTAAACCAATAGGCATATATTACCAAAGGTATAAGTATAAGTAGAAATGTTATAGCGATAGTATGAAGATTAGTGATAATGAAATGCTAAACTTAACATATTAACCATATTCAAAAATATGATACAATCATTGGGCCAACAACTCGGCGGTCATCCGGCGGTCGGTAAAGGTTTTCCATCTTCCTTCTACTTTATGGATTTTGGTGGTAGTGGTGGTTTTACGGATTGGGGCGGCGCCGGCCGTGGCGGGGTAGCGGTGGTGATGTGTATGTGGTTTGGTTGCTAGGGTGGCGAAGCGATGATGGCGGGGTGTTGGTGATGGTCGGGTGGGTCAATGAAGTTGATGGTGGTGCCTGGGAAACGGAGGTGAGGGGGTGATTTGCTTTGGTGGGTCGCCAGCCATCGGCGGAGTTGGCGGCTTCGGCCAGGAGATGGGAAGTCCATGGCGGGGGTCGCGGGGATGACAGCAGGACGGTGGTGAGGCAGGTTGCTGCGGTTGGTGGCGTTGGTGGTAGGGAGGTGTTGACGATGGCGACTGTGTGGTGTTGGCCGAGTGCGGCCTCGGGTGGTGGCAATGGCGGGCGGCCAGCTTTGCTAGGATTATGATTTGGGTCGAGGTCTGGGGTTGTCGGACAGGGCCAAAGTGTATATGTAAAAGAAAAAGTAGTCGATGGAAAGTATACACGGACACGATGCACGGGTTTGTAGTGGTGAATAATTTGGAGTTTGTAAAATTTGATTTTGGGAGCATCTCCTTATATAGAGGTCGGGCTCCTATGAGGATATGGATGGGGACTAGTTTAAATCAACATTAGATATTCCATTATTGATTTAAAACGAATAAAAACCATCTTTTGATAAAATCCCTCAAATCAAACTTAGATTATAGCCTAAAACAAAACTATTTAATCTATCCAAATAAAATCAAAATTCGATTTAAATCACTATAGATTTATTTAAAATATTTCCATAACTTTTAAATATTAATAATTAATTAATTTTGAAAATCAATAAAATATTTAAATATTAGAATGATCACTTTTGCAAATAACTAAAATTTATTTTTTGTGAAATCAAGTGGACATGAAATAAATTTTATGTCACTGGCACACAAAATATATTTTTGTAAAACAATAATTTTTCTAAATTATCACTTATAATTGTAAAGTAAATATCATTACATAAATAACGTTTGCCAAAATTCGACGCGACGTAATAAATCAAATATTAAATACTTATTCGAA
>JANAVB010032589.1:0-64860 GCA_029216955.1 Iris pallida
AGTCTTGTGACAATTTTGACTAGTTTTATACCTTCGCCTTGAACTTGACTTGACCTGTAGTCATGATTGATTGAATAGACATTAGCCCTGATATCTCTAGGACTAGGAGCGTCCAATGGCGTTACGGTGTTAGAGACTTCTTATCGACCAGTTATCTGTCTCTAGGACCGGGAGTGTCCCATGGCATTACGGTAGTAGAGACTCACCTTTGTCTCAAGATCGGGAACGTCCTATGGCGTTACGATATTGAGATGTCTTATTGATCTTTGTCTATTTTACATTCCTTTTTTTTTCTATTTTTTTTGCATGTTATTACTGTACAGTAGGCTGTATATTATGTGTCTTGCTAGTCCTCTGAGGACCTGGTGATCTCTCCAGGTATTAGATAAAGGTATGGTACACCGATGGAGGATGATTGCTACACCGAGACTGCAGGTATGTTTAGTTGATGTTTTATCTTTCTCTTCCGTAATTAGATTTTGTCCTATATTTGATTCTTGCTACATTATAACCTAGTCTTGTACAAGCTTCTATTTTCCTCTAGCTTGTTCATGATAAATGTGTTTGGGGATCCACTCTAACATATTTATCTAATCTAGAATCAGTATATTACGGCCTGATCAGCCTTAATGCACTTGATTCGTCATACTTATCATTATTATGTGGATTGAGATATAGTTAATCTAGAATAACCAGACAGCTTATAGTATTCGAGCTGGGCTGGAGTCCTTTCGATGCGTAGATGGCACGTATACGTATCCTAGTCCTACATATTTTGGGACTGGAGCGTTACATGTTTTGTGGTGGCCCATGCAGGTCGAGTTAGCCGTTTCAGTTACGTTACTATACCGAGCGGGACTGCGACCTGATTAAACCCTTAGGAATCTCAATCCACAACTGCCTTGACAATTCTTTTGGAAATTTCTCTACCGCCCTTGAACTTCGTATTTGTTCTTGATTACTCTTCCTTGCTTTCTCGTATCACTGCTTCTCGTCCCTTCCAATTTCGGAGTGACGAATAATCGTGCTATATAGGATTATCAAAAATTCTTAGGTTATAGTGTAGATAGTCTGCTATTGTATTGTGATTGCTTGATAGATAATGGGGATCAGAGATGCCAAATGTCATAGGGCATCATGTGTTTGATGAGGTAGTTTAACCAAAGGTGGGTAGACATCCTCAGTATAAAATAAATATAAGATTATGCTAGATTATGCTCTTATGGTAGCACTAGATCAAGAATAGAGTGCTAGTTTTAGTACGAAGACTGACCCTCTAAAAGAAGAACCTAAGCATAGCCTAACCTAACTCATTTACTATTGTTAGTTAAAGTGAGGAGTAGGCGGATTAGTAGATACCACTTATCTGGGTTAGGAGACTCATATAATTGTAATAATAATATGGTTAGGAGGGACACGTCTTTAATGTGATCTTTGCAAGACCGCCAGTACCAAGAAGAGCCATTAGAGATAACCATCTATAATTTTAGGATAGAGATGTTGCAAAAAAATTAAATAGTTAAGATCGATTATTACTTGAATTATTAGGAGACACCATAGTGACCTAGCGTATCCCTTAACCTATTCATAGTAACCCTAGCACGGTTCTTTGTTAGTGAGCCTTATTTTAATTTTGAGGACGAAATTCTTTTAAGGTGGGTAGAATGTGAGGACCCTGATTTTTGGCAATTATTTTTTATTTTAATTTATAGTATTTTTAATTATTAGGTTATATTGTATATTTAATTCGGATCTTAAATGTACTTTTTCGTGTCTTTGATTTTGGAGCAAGACGTGCCCATCTCTCGAAACGTCCTTCATGAGTTTTGTAGTCGACAGGATGACCTTCAATTTAGTATATCATATCCCATCCAAACTTGTCCCTAGCATTCTTTTAGCTTCGCACAACTTTGGATCAATTTTGGCCATTGATTATTTACCGTATTTCTAGACCGAACTTCCAACTTGAGTGCATGATTCGACATTGATCAAAATTATTTGACCCAATATATGGTTTTGACCCATTTTGAGTCTACGACACACATGCCAAGGGTGGTGCCACTCAATCGAGTCTCCTTGTGCTATTTAATTGCGAATGGCACGAGAGACTTATTGGTTGACTCTTAGAGTTCGATTTGATTACGAAATTTATGTGGACCCTAACCTAGCCAAACCCACCTGGTAGGAAGCCGTGTTGGCTTGCCATGACAATATAATTAGTATGGATTTATTTTAGGATGTTATAAAGTCAATAGATTTAAATAGGATTTTGTAATATATGATTATATTTAAATAGCCTAATTTTATATAGATATGGCCATAGTCATGGTTAAGTTCTAAGATGCATAGCGACTAGAAATTTGGTACGGTTAGTGTAATTGTGTGCTTTGACTAGTATATTAGCCATGCTAGGGAAGGCTCGGCCATAGCTATATCCCAAGTAGGAAAACCAGGTAAAGTTGCGACTTAACCCCCACCGATGAATTAATTATTATTAATTAGATATATTCATTTTTTTAGATGACCTGATTGTACCAATTTAGCCCGAATTGGACCCGAACCAAGTCCAAGCCTACGTAGGCATGTAGTGAGACCAAGGACCATGTCGACATATTTTATGTGTGTACAAATATTTCTTAAATTATTTTAGAAATTGATATTGTATTTCTAATTATTTTATTATTGTACAAAAGTTTGTATTTTATTATTAAATAATGTTTTATAAAAATTATACAGTTTTCTGGACCCAATAAGGGTGTGTGGTAAAGTTCACCCATTGGGACAATTTTTATTATTTATTATTATTAAAGTTATTTTGTGGAGATTAAATAAATATGTTCATTTATATATATTATTATTATTATTATTATTATTGAATTGATTATTGTAAATTTAATTTATATATATATATATAATTATATATATATATAATATATATATATATATATATATATATATATATATATATATATATATATATAATATGTATATATATATGTAGATATGTTTAATTATATTAAATATTTGATAGATAACATTTAAATTTTATTTGGATTTAAATAGATTATAGGGTATATATATATATATATATATATATATATATATATATATATATATATTATATATAGAATATATAGGTTTAAAAAAAAAAGAAAACCAAAATCTCGCGAGATAGAATCCACCCCAAAACCCGATGGATCTCCAACTTGAGCACCAGTAGACGGCCGCTCCTCTGTCCCATTATATATGAAAAAAAGAAACAAAAACCCTAATCTCTAATCCTAGCCTCGAGACCTCCCCGCCTCTGCCTGACTGGAGCGCCACAGCGTCGCGACGGCCACCGTCGGCCGGCCAGGCGCAGCCGAGGAGAGACGACAGCAGCGGCAGCACTAGCGTTGACCGCAGCAGCGGGGCCGGGCAGCCGCCCCCGCCGGATGCCCCCATCGCCACAATTCTGGACCCCGATAACCGTCTGACATCCGTGTGCCGTCGACTACCATGCCGGAGCGGGCGTGCCGTGCCGGAAAACAGACAGAAACAGCAGTAACAACAACAGCGGAAACCCCATCTTCTCGACGTGATTCCAACATCATCGAGCCATCGTTTCTCGAAACGATTGTCCAGGTAAACTCACAACCTAACCATCTCGAACCCAGCCAACTATTTTGAATCGAAACATATTGTGTTCGACGAGAAAGCGAATCCAAAATCGGGAGAAAAATAGGGAACACTATTCTTTTAAACGGCCTAAAACTGTGCCAACCACCTGTTTTGGAAGACGGATTACGGACAGGATATCGATACTCTTGAAAATCTACTTGAATAATTTCGTAGACAACCTACAGGTCTTAGAAGCCCTTCTTGTAGTTTCTTTTTCATCAATCATAGGCAAAGTTGTTAGTTTTCAAAAAATAAGAAAAACCTGTTTTCGAAACCCCGAAAAACCCACGATACGACGTGCGTCCCGCCAATCCGGGCGACGTGGTCGCGAACCGAAAGCATCAAAAGGTGCGTATCGGCTTCGTGAACGTGTGGGCTTTGACGGAATTCAAATTGGTTGCGTGTGCGCGACGAATTTGATGCGTATCAGTCGAAATTCACCATATCGACATTTTTCAAAATTTTCCAATTACTTTGTGCACGTTCGTCAAATCGAGACGAAACTTACGCCAACAGGATCGTATCATTTTTCTGGTCTTGTATGCCAAGTTTGGTCCGGTTATGAGATAGTTGATCGGATCACCGTTTTACGGGCCTCACGATCCAACTCAACGGGCGATTTCGTGCACAGCCCACCGGAATCCAAAATTGGACAGACCGTTGGTTCGTATCATCAAAATAAATGTGTAGACATGTAGTTTGACGACTTTAGAGACCATTAAATTTGGAACGCTTTTTGGTATAAAGTGGGTCCAACGGCGGATACCGTTTTGACCCAAAATTATCGTTTTGCCCCTGTGTCCAGAATTGGACTTAAGGACAGGCAATCTTAGCTAATTTGACTAATTGGAAACGTTGGTAAAGTCTATTACAGCTTCTAGAGGCAGTTGTGAGACTTGAACTTTCTGACTTGTTGATTGACGATGTATTGTTGGTTCTCCGTGCAACCCTCAGGCAAGTACCTTGCCAAATTTTATAGTATTATATGCATATTCTATTTGTTATCTCTTTCCAGTTCTTTTCATTATCTGTCATTCATGTTTATTATACTTCCTTTTCTTTATGTGAACGTTTCTTATTTAGTTATCTTATGCCAATGTTGTTCCATGTGAGTCTTGTGACGATTTTGACTAGTTTTCTACCTTCGTCCTTGAACTTGACTTAACCTGTAGTCATGATTGATTGAATAGACATTAGCCATGATATCTCTAGGACTGGAGCATCCAATGGCGTTACAGTGTTAGAGACTTCTTATCGACCAGTTTCCTGTCTCTAGGACCGGGAGTATCCCATGGCATTACGGTAGTAGAGACTCACCTTTTGTCTCGAGGTCGGGAGCGTCCCATGGCATTACGATATTGAGACGTCTTATTGATCTTTGTCTATTTTATATTCCTCTACTTGTTTTTCCTATTTTTCTTGAATGTTATTTACTGTACAATAGGCATGTATATTATGTGTGTTAGTCCTCTGAGGACCTGGTGATCTCTCCAGGTATTAGATGAAGGTATGGTACACCTATGGAGGATGATTGCTACACCGAGACTGCAGGTATGTTTAGTTGATTTATCTTTCTCTTCCATAATTAGATTTTGTCCTATATTTGATTCTTGCTACATTATAGCCTAGTCTTGTACAAACTTCTATTTTCCTCTAGCTTGTTCATGATAAATGTGTTATTGGGGATCCACTCTAACATATTTATCTAATCTAGAATCAGTGTATTATGGCCTGATCAGCCTTACTGTACTTGATTCGTCATACATCATTATTCTGTGGATTGAGATATAGTTAATCTAGAATAACCAGACAACTTATATGTATTCGAGCCGGGCTGGAGTCCTCTCGATCCGTAGCTGGCACGTATACGTATCCTAGTCCTACGTATTTTGGGACTGGGGCGTTACATGTTTTGTGGTGGCCCATGCAGGTCGAGTTAGCCGTTTCGGTTACGTCACTATATCGAGCGGGCCTGCGACCTGATTAAACCCTTAGGAATCTCAATCCACAACTGCCTTGACAATTTTTTTGGAAATTTCTCTACCGTCCTTGAACTTCGTATTGCTCTCGATTACCCTTTCTTTGATTTCTCGTATCACTGCTTATCGTCCCTTCCAATTTCGAAGTGACGAATAATCGTACTATATAGGATTTATCAAAAATTCTTAGGTTATAGTGTAAGATAGTCTGCTTATTGTATTGTGATTGCTTGATAGATAATGGAGATTAGAGATGCCATATGTCATAGGGCATCATGTGTTTGATGAGGTAGTTTAACCAAAGGTGGGTAGATGTCCTCAGTATAGAAATAAATATATGATCATGCTAGATTTTGCTCTTATGGTAGTCGCTAGATCAAGAATAGTGTGCTAGTTTTAGTACGGAGACTGACCCTCTAAAAGAAGAACCTAAGCATAGCCTAACCTAACCCATTTACTATTGTTAGTTAAAGTGAGGAGTAGGTGGATTAGTAGATACCACTTATCTGGGTTAGGAGACTCATATAATTGTAATAATAATACGGTTAGGAGGGACACGTCTTCAATGTGATCTTTGTAAGACCGCCAGTACCAAGAAGAGCCATTAGAGATAACCATCTATATTTTAGGATAGAGATGTTGCAAAAAAAATCAAATAGTTAAGATCGATAATTACTTGAATTATTAGGAGACACCATAGTGACCTAGCGTATCCCTTAACCTATTCATAGTAACCCTAGCACGGTTCTTTGTTAGTGAGCCTTATTTTAATTTCGAGGACGAAGTTCTTTTAAGGTGGGTAGATTGTGAGGACCCTGATTTTTGGCATTATTTTTTTATTTTAATTTATAGTATTTCTAATTATTAGGTTATATTGTATATTTAATTAGGATCTTATATGTACTTTTTCGTGTCTTTGATTTTGGAGCACAAGACGTGGCCATCTCTCGAACATCCTTCATGAGTTTTGTAGTCGACAGAATGACCTTCAATTTAGTATATCATATCCATCCAAAATTGTCCCTAGCATTCTTTTTGCTTCGCAGAACTTTGGGTCAATTTAGGCCATTTGATTATTTACCGTATTTCTAGACCGAACTTCCAACTTGAGTGCATGACTCGACATTGATCAAAATCATTTGACCCAATATATGGTTTTGACCCATTTTGAGTCTACGACACACATGCCAAGGGTGTGCCACTCAATCGAGTCTCCATGTGCTATTTAATTGCAAATGGCACAAGAGACTTATTGGTTGACTCTTAGAGATCGATTTGATTAGGAAATATATGTGGACCCTAACCTAGCCAACCGTACCTGGTAGGAAGCCGTGTTGGGTTGCCATGACAGTATAATTAGTATGGATTTATTTTGGGATGTTATACAGTCAAATAGATTTAAATAGGATTTTATATATATATGATTATATTTATAATAACCTAATTTTATATAGATATGGCCTTAGTCATGGTTAAGTTCTAAGATGCATAGCGACTAGGAATTTTGGTACGGTTAGTGTAATTGTGTGCTTTGACTAGTATATTAGCCATGCTAGGGAAGGCCCGGCCATAGCTATATCCCAAGTAGAAAAACCAGGTAATGTTGCGACTTAACCCCCACCGATGAATTAGTTATTTATTAATTAGATATATGATTTTTTTTGGATGACCTGATTGTACCAATTTAGCCCGAATTGGACCCGAACCAAGTCCAAGCCTATGTAGGCATGTAGTGAGACCAAGGACGACCATGTCGACATATTTTATGTGTGTGCAAATATTTCTTATATTATTTTAGAAATTGATATTGTATTTCTAATTATTTATTATTGTACAAAAGTTTTATTTTTATTATTAAATAATGTTTTATAAAAATTGTATAGTTTTTGGACCCAAATAAGGGTGTGTGGTAAAGTTCACCCATTAGAACAATTTTTATTATTTTATTATTATTAAAGTTATTTTGTGAAGATTAAATAAATACGTTCATACTATTATATATTATTATTATTATATATTATTATTATATTATTTATTATTATTATTATTATTATTACTATTATTATTATTGAATTGATTTATTATAAATTTAATTTATATATATGTAGATATGTTTAATTATATTAAATATTTGATAGATAACATTTAAATTTTATTTGGATTTAAATAGATTTATAGGGGTGTATTAATATATATATATATATTATATATATATATATATATATATAGGTTAATAAGGAAAAAAAAAAAAAAAAACCAAAATCTCGCGAGATAGAATCCACCTCAAAACCGATGGATCCCCAACTTGAGCACCAGTAGATGGCCGCTCCACTGTTCCATTATATATAAAAAAAGAAACAAAAACCCTAATCTCTAAACCTAGCCTCGCGACCTCCCCGCCTCTGCCTGACTGGAGCGCCACCGCAGCGTCGCGGCGGGCCACCGCCGGCCAGGCGCAGCCGAGGAGAGACGACAGCAGCGGCAGCAACAACGTTGACCGCAGCAGCGAGGCCGGGCAGCCGCCACGCCGGGCGCCCCATCATCGCACTTCCAGACCCCGACAACCGCCTGACGTTCGTGCGCGTCGACCACCACGCCGGAGAGTGCACGGCGTGCCGAAAAACAGACAGTGTCACGCCCCGCTCCCGTAGGAGCGATCGTCCTCGCTAAGGCGTGATGCCGCACGAGCCTAGATTGCGCTTGTGCAAGGCGGGTTCCATAACGACCGATTACAGCGATTACGACGGGGTCGTCGCGCAGAAGTCCCAAGTAGAGATAATAAACACGCAGCGGAAATTTAGAACGAACACAAGTTACTCAAAAGAATCTTTATTGATATCGAAACAACGGTTAGATTGGGGGCGCAAGGCCAAGATTACAATCACTCAAGCTCACTCTTTTACTTTACAAGTCACTCTGCTCTCTCTCATCTCTCGATACCATACTTTGAATCCAGCGGAAGCTTCGAAAGGCGATGTCCATACATTATGTCCCGTATAAGTCTGGTCTTCACGCGGCCACACGCTTCGAATCGCCAAGGAACTCCGTGCCTCGACGCATCCAAGCGAGCCCCACACCACGAGCTTATACTGTGCCTGCACATAAACACTGTTTGGGTGTCAGTACTCAACTGTACTGGTGGAGTGAGCTCCTCGCCCACCCATACAAAACCGACACGTTTATTTTACTTTGTGCAATACAAGCCCCTTTACGATTGTCTTTCTAGTCTTGCCTTAGGATCGATTTTAGGACCGACGCTGGCCTATTTAGTGTCTTTAGACCATCTCCGTGTCTTGCACTGACAACGTACTCATACTTTGCCTCTAGACCTTTCTCGTGCTTGCATTGTTAACGTACCGACTCATAGTTGTCATTCGTACCATACTCTTGGACGTAACGACTAGGTCGTGTCAAATACTTGCCCGTGTCTTAAACATCGAGGCCGTGCCTCAAAGCGTAACCTGACTTATCAAAGCTCGCCTTAGGCCCTTCTCGACTTAACGCACAATGACTAACCAAACTTGTGGAATCGGTGTTGAGAACTCAAGTACGACGCCATATCTCATGCCGAAGCACGTGTCTTTACGTATAGCCGAATCGTAGGCTTTATAATACTTAGGGTGCAACCGAGCACACATTTCACCAATTCAACGCATACCGTGCTTACGCTTCCTTTGTTATGACCGACACGTGCATGCGGATTCGCCGCTTAGCACACCAATTATCTATAAAAGGCCACTGGCATGACAAGCCATCGCGGACATAGCTCGGGCAGGTAGCGGGTCCTTCAGTGCAGGTAGCGAGCCCCATTGAAAGCCCCCGACTACCCACGCAATAAAAGCATGCGCTTCTATAACGTCTACCTCCTAGGACGACTGGGCCCGGTGCCCCGACGTATAACCAGTCTAGGCAGAAATCCTTATCGACAAGGTGTCCAATGACCACGCACCTACGAGACATCTAGACTCACGTAAATGCATGGCCTATTTGTTGGTACGACTGGAACTATACTTAGCAAATCGTGCTCTGAACCACCCTTTGCATTTCGTACATCGAGACTGCGAGACTCCCAACCGAGGGAACGCCTCGAACTTCTTAAATGAATAGGAACGCGAGACTCCCAACCGAGGGACTGTCTCGAAACACCTTGACGTGGAGAGGAACGCGAGACTCCAACCAAGGGACCGCCTCGAAACACCTTAACATGGATAGAAACGCGAGACTCCCAACCGGGGGACCGCCTCGAACTTCTTTGAACTCGAGGGAACGACTACTACGTAGCCTTCCAACTTAATTTGAACAAAACGTGTTCCTTAAGTGCCATGGACCGTGGCTAACTTTACATCGTGCCAACCGTGGCTTGTGCCTTTAACTGAATTACGTCTTACGCGACGCTATCACCCAAGTTATACGTTATATGACGGTCCGTGAGATCGTGGGACTATTTGACTTGACAACCGCAGAACGAGCGGGACGACACTTAGAATGACTTAGTTCGACCGGCATAACTTTGCCTAACTTACTCAAGCCTACAACTTAACCCGAGGGACGAGCCAAGGCTATGCCAAGCCTCGCGCAGTGGAAACGTGCATGCTTTATCGAGCATTTATGCGGGCGACGCCTATGACTTAGGCTAACTCATCGTTTGTGTCGAATACCAACTTTTCCTTCTCCCAAGCCGCGGGACGGAGGATCGAGTGTCATTTTCAAAGCACGCTGAGCACCGACTCTAATCAGACTGTGGGACGTTTTCATGTTCTAAACTCAATTTTGATCCGTCGGGATAATTCCCTTTAGCTATATGGATTCGTCTCTTTTATCATTAAGCCTACTTGTGCATGTTGAAAACATATGAATTATTATGTGAAGGCTGAGATGAGGCAAGTTCACCGAAACTATCCTACCTGAGCGATGTCTTCGAGTTGCCGTTGTAAGGCCAAGTCCGAACGTCGTCGGCATTTCGATTTTTCGATTGACTTTGTGGGACGGGGCACTACAACATACACCACTCAGAACAAGTCTCGTCCTCGAGACTTTCCTGAAGGCAAGCCATCCTACCATTTCTATGGCCAAGACTTAATCGTACACACTCCGCCTACGCGTTTCTTCGATTGAGCCACGCTCGCACTTATCGCTAACTTAGTCTTAAGGCACACCAACCGATCAACCAACATTCGAACTCGTCTCAAATCATGATTACATTACCATCAACTTTTCTTCAAAATTCACGATTTCAAAATCCTACACTTTCCGTTCCTCAAGTCTCACTTGATTCAACGTATCACTTAGTTGGATCGTGCACATATTCCAGGCGTCCCCACAATACATGCATTTCAGCCAAGCCTCGTGATAGAGAATCCGCCATCACCACTCGAGTCGGATCGTGCACATATTCGGGCGTCCCTGATATACGTGCATGTCAGCCGAGACTCGCGAGTGGTGCCTCCGTAACTCCTATCGCTTCGTGCTCGAACATCTGCCTAACCGCTAGGCTATGTCTCTTCGTCAGTACTGGAATCATAGTTCCCAAACAACGATATCAATACTGACCCATCCTAAGGTCAAACCAAATCGTTGGTACAGGATTTTCTACCCAAGCTCGCACCACTCCAATTTCTAAACATCGAGCATCGATTTCCTACACACATCCCAAAGTTCGTCGCATGGGGTCCGAGTAGTTTAGTAAAACCATACAATAACTTACATTTCAACCAATTCCCGTCGTATCAATATCGTTCGTTCATCAAACCGTTTCGCATAGTCTATCTCTTCGAACACGTTCGTCAAAATCTGCCCATCAATCTTTCCAAGTCAAGCATGCTACGATACGATTCATCGCAAACCATAATTCATATTTTATACTTCCAAAATCTTCTATTCCAATTCACATAATCGATCAGAAGGTCGTTTTTTTTTTTTTTTTTTTGACTTAACAGATGCCACGCTCCGATCTCACGCGAGTCCGATTATCCCCGGTGGGCACGAATCACCATTCACGCTCCCGCGAGATAATCATTCTCATCGAGACGTAACTCTTGTTCGTTTCTAGACTAGTTCATTCTCGATGCGCGGATTGGACCTAATCAATCCTCAAGTTTATTCAATCATCATTCGCAAGTCCTAACATCCTCGAATTTGACTTCGCATCAAACCAACAAGTCAGGACAATCAAAGTTGCCGCGTCCTGATTTTCTGAGTTCGATTATTCCCGCGACATGAATCACCATGTCAGCGCTCACGCGGAATGATCGACCCAAATCCGACGCAACGTATGTGCGAGGCTGGAGTTGCGCTCGCGCAAGACAAGACCGTCGACGTTGTGGTTATCAACGCAACCATCAGAACACATTTCTTTCACCCAACATTCGTCTCAATCAAGATCCTAAGTATAGCATCCAACCGAACAATAACACTTGCATGATCGTCATTCCTCAAATTAGAGTGCCCCCGAGTTATCGCATATCGATCTTTGATGCCTCAATACCATCGATGATATGCGTAACCTGACGATCTTCCTTTGCAACGAATTTCGAGTCGTGATGATGCTATCGTCCGACTAGATAATCTCCTCGAATCGTTCACCACATCAATTTTTCAACCCAAATTCATGTATCATTTATCCGTCTATCTTAAGTCATCGACTAACGTATTTCTTAATTTGCATCATTACTTGCTAACTCAAACCATCGAGCAACATCGAATTCAATCCTCAGAGTCGTTTGCGTAACTTCAAAGTCAAACCTTTCGTGCACGCTATCTTTGTCATGCTAACTTTTCGTATACTATCGTATCAGTTTCTTCAATCAAGTCATCTATTTATTTTATCATTTAGAATTTCTATTTCGCAACTCGCTTTACCATTCACGAATCGTTTGGATGATGTCTCGCTTGCGATATCGTCGCTTGTGGACGCACTCGTACTATCCGTAACTCCTTTAGTTTCACCCAAACAATTTCTATAACGTCCATACACCACTCGGGTTGAGCCATCCGATCTAGTCCAAATCACGTTCGCGTTATTCGCTAAGACATGTTTCAGATTCGTTCGACGAATCCCTAGCGTAATCGTTCACGTCGCATCGACGCACTAAGTCGTTCGCACTATTCCTCAAAATCCAGAACAATCATCCGTGTACGCCTAAGCGTTAGTCTGATAACGTCCTATCGATATATACTCCAAGCGTATCTCCGTTCCCGACCAAGCGGTACTTAATATTGGTTGCGACTCGTTTGCACCAAAAGGTCGAGGTGTGCGATACGCGGACTAAGTTGTGCCGCATAACCATCCCGTATGGACTATACTCCAAGTTTTCATGCTCATTTGCTAATGTTGACGTAGGACTCGTTAGGCACGCATGCGACTCGCTAACTTTAGCACGTGTCTTCTATCAACTCAAGGTCGGCACCGTTCGGCCCAAAGGCCTACCAACGTATCCGACGATGGCCTACCGATGCGTTCGACGGAACGCTTGTACGAGCTTTTAAAATATTAGACTTATTGTATGGACATCCCGTGGAACAATCGAGAGAGAGCGCACCAACGATATCAACTTGCGGAAGCAACATTCAGAGTTCGCGGAAACATCAGAGTTAAAGAATTCAATCGATATTCCAAGGACGTAAAGCCGTGCTCTGATACCATTATGTCACGCCCTGCTCCCGTAGGAGCGATCATCCTCGCTAAGGCGTGATGCTGCACGAGCTTAGATTGCGCTCGTACAAGGCGGGTTCCATAACGACCGATTACAGCGACTGCGACGGGGTTGTCGCACAGAAGTCCCAAGTAGAGACAATAAACACGTAGCAGAAATTTAGAACGAAATACAAGTTACTCAAAAGATGATCTTTATTGATATCGAAACAACGGTTACATTGGGGGCGCAAGGCCAAGATTACAATCACTCAAGCTCACTCTTTTACTTTACAAGTCACTCTGCTCTCTCTCATCTCTCGATACCATACTTTGAATCCAGCGGAAGCTTCGGAAGGCGATGTCCATACATTATATCCCGTATAAGTCCGGTTTTCATGCGGCCACACGCTTCAAATTGCCAAGGAACTCCGTGCCTCGACGCATCCAAGCGAGCCCCGTACCACGAGCTTCTACCTGTGCCTGCACATAAACACTGTGTGGGTGTCAGTGCTCAACTGTACTGGTGGAGTGAGCTCCTCGCCCATCCATACAAAACTGACACGTTTATTTTACATTGTGCAATACAAGCCCCTTTACGATTGTTTTTCTAGTCTTGCCTTAGGATCGATTTTAGGACCGGCGCTCGGCCTATTTAGTGTCTTTAGATCATCTCCGTGCCTTGCACTGACAACGTACTCATACTTTGCCTCTAGACCTTTCTCGTGCTTGCATTATTAACGTACCGACTCATAGTTGTCTTTCGTACCATACTCTTGGACGTAACGACTAGGTCGTGTCAAATACTTGCCCGTGCCTTAAACATCGAGGCCGTGCCTCGAAGCGTAACCTGACTTATCAAAACTCGCCTTACGGCCCTTCTCGACTTAATGCACAACGACTAACCAAACTTGTCAAACCGGTGTTGAGAACTCAAGTACTACGCCATATCTCATGCCGAAGCACGTGTCTTTATGTATAGCCGAATCGTAGGCTTTATAATACTTAGGGTGCAACCGAGCACACATTTCACCAATTCAACGCATACCGTGCTTACGCTTCCTTTGTTATGACCGACACCGTGTATGCGAATTCGCCGCTTAGCACACCAATTATCTATATGAAAGGCCACTGGCATGACAAGCCATCGCGGACATAGCTCGGGCAGGCGGCGGGTCCTTCAGCGCAGGTAGCGAGCCCCGTTGAAAGCTCCCGACTACCCATGCAATAAAAGCATGCGCTGCTATAATGTCTACCTCCTTGGACGATTGGGACCGGTGCCCCGGCGTATAACCAGTCTAGGTAGAAATCCTTGTCGACAAGGTGTCCAATGACCACGCACCTACGAGACATTTAGACTCACGTAAATACATGGCCTATTTGTTGGTACGATTGGAACTGTACTTAGCAAATCGTGCTCTGAACCACCCTTTCCATTTCGTATATCGGGGCTGCGAGACTCCCAACCGAGGGAACGCCAAAACTTTTTAATGTGAATAGGAACGCGAGACTCCCAACCGAGGGACTGCCTCAAAACACCTTGACGTGGAGAGGAACGCGAGACTTCCAACCAAGGGACCGCTTCGAAACACCTTAACGTAGATAGAAACGCGAGACTCCCAACCGGGGGACCGCCTCGAACTTCTTTGAACTCGAGGGAACGACTACTACGTAGCCTTCCAACTTAATTTGAACAAAACGTGTTCCTTAAGTGCCATGGACCGTGGCTAACTTTACTTCGTGCCAACCGTGGCTCGTGCCTTTAACTAAATTACGTCTTACGCGACGCTATCATCCAAGTTATACGTTCTATGACGGCCCGTGAGATCGTGGGACTATTTGACTTGACAATCGCAGAACGATCGGGACGGCACTTAGAATGACTTAGGTCGACCGGCATAACTTTGCCTAACTTACTCAAGCCTACAACTTAACCCGAGGGATGAGCCAAGGCTATGCCAAGCCTTGCGCAGTGGAAACGTGCATGCTTTATTGAGCATTTACGCGGGCGACGCCTATGACTTAGGCTAACTCATCGTTTGTGTCGAATACCAACTTTTCCTTCTCCCAAACCGCGGAACGGAGGATCGAGTGTCATTTTTAAAGCACGCTGAGCACCGACTCTAATCAGACCATGGGACATTTTCTATGTTCTAAACTCGATTTTGATCTGTTGGGATAATTCCCTTTAGCTATGTGGATTCGTCTCTTTTATCATTAAGCCTACTTGTGCAAGTTAAAAACACACGAATTATTATGTGAAGGCTGAGATGAGGCAAGTTCACCGAAACTACCCCACCTGAGCGATGTCTTCGAGTTGCCGTTGTAAGGCCAAGTCCGAACGTCGTCGACATTTCGATTTCTCCGATTGACTTTGCGGGACGGGGCACTACAGACAGAAGCAGCAGTAACAACAACAGCGGAAACCCCATCTTCTCGACGCGATTCCAACATCATCGAGCCATCGTTTCTCAAAACGATTGTGCAGGTAAACTCACAACCTAACCATATCGAACCCCAGCCTACTATTTTCAATCGAAACATATTGTGTTCGACGAGAAAGCGAATCCAAAATCGGAGAAAAATAGGGAACACTATTCTTTTAAACGGCCTAAAATTGTCCCAACCACCTGTTTTGGAAGACGGATTGCGGACAGGATATCGTTACTCTTGAAAATCTACTTGAACAATTTTATAGACAACCTACAGTTCTTAGAAGCCCTTTTGTAGTTTCTGTTTTCATCAATCATAGGCAAAGTTATTAGTTTTCAAAAAATAAGAAAAACCTGTTTTCGAAACCCCGAAAAAACCCCGATACGACGTGCGTCCCGCCAATCCGGGCGACGTGGACGTGGACCGAAAGCATTGAAAGGTGCGTATCGGCTTCGTGAACGTGTGGGCTTTGACGGAATTCAAATTGGTTGCGTGTGCGCGACGAATTTGATGCGTATCAGTTAAAATTCACCATATCGACATTTTTCAAAATTTTCCAATTACTTTGTGCACGTTCGTCAAATCGAGACGAAACTTACGCCAACAGGACCGTATCATTTTTCTTGTATGCCAAGTTTGGTCCGATTCTGAGACAGTTGATCCGATCGCCGTTTTACGGGCCCCACGATCCAACTCAACGGGCGATTTCATACACAGCCCACCGAAATCCAAAATTGGACATACCATTGGGTTCATATTATCAAAACAAATTTGTAGACATGTAGTTTGATAACTTTAGAGACCATTGACTCTGGCACGCTTTTCAATACAAAGCGGGTCCAATGGCGGACACCGTTTTGACCCAAAATTATCGTTTTGCCCCTGTGTCCAGAATTGGACTTAAGGATAGGCAATCTTAGCTAATTTGACTAATCTGAAAATGTTGGTAACGTCTATTACAGCTTCTGGAGGCAGTTATGAGACTTGGACTTTCTGACTTGTTGATTGGCGATATATTGTTGGTTCTCCGTGCAACCCTCAGGCAAGTACACCTTGCCAAATTTTACAGTATTTACATGCATATTCTATATTGTTATCTCTTTCCAGTTCTTTTCATTATCTATCATTCATGTTTATTATACTTTCTTTTCTTTATGTGAACGTTTCTTATTTAGTTATCTTATGCCACTGTTGTTCCATGTGATTCTTGTGATGATTTTGACTAGTTTTCTACCTTCATCCTTGAACCTATAGTCATGATTGATTGAATAGACATTAGCCCTGATATCTCTAGGACTGGGAGCGTCCAACGGTGTTACGGTGTTATAGACTTCTTATCGACCAGTTATCCTGTCTCTAGGACCGGGAGTGTCCTATGGCATTACGGTAGTAGAGACTCATATTTTGTCTCGAGGTCGGGAGCGTCCCATGGCATTACGATATTGAGACGCCTTATTGATCTTTGTCTATTTTACATTTCTCTACTTGTTTTTCCTATTTTTCTTGCATGTTATTTACTGTACAGTAGGCATGTATATTATGTGTCTTGCTAGTCCTCTGAGGACCTGGTGATCTCTCATGGTATTAGATGAAGTTATGGTACATCGATGGAGGATGATTGCTACACCGAGACTGCAGGTATGTTTAGTTGATATTTTATCTTTCTCTTCCGTAATTAGATTTTGTCCTATATTTGATTCTTGCTACATTATAGCCTAGTCTTGTACAAGCTTCTATTTTCCTCTAGCTTGTTCATGATAAATGTGTTATTGGGGATTCACTCAAACATATTTATCTAATCTAGAATCAGTGTATTATGGCCTGATCAGCCTTACTGCACTTGATTCGTCATACTTATCATTATTATGTGGATTGAGATATAGTTAATCTAGAATAACCAGACAACTTATACGTATTCGAGCCGGGCTGGAGTCCTCTCGATGCGTAGATGGCACGTATACGTATCCTAGTCCCACGTATTTTGGGACGGGGGCGTTATAACAACCCCTTGGTTTTTAAGATTTTTAAAAACCCGATCACGTCTCCAAAACCTGATGGATCCCCAACCCGAGCACCAGTAGATGGCCGCTCCTCTGTTCCATTATATATGAAGAAAAAAAGAAACAAAAACCCTAATATCTAATCCTAGCCTCGCGACCTTCCCGCCTCTGCCTGACTGGAGCGCCATCGCAGCGTCGCGGCGGGCCACCGCCGGTCGGCCAGAGCCGCCGGCCAGGCGCAGCCGAGGAGAGACGACAGTAGCAGCAGCACCAACGTTGACCGCAGCAGCGGGACAGGGCAGCCGCCACCGCCGTGCACCCCCATCGCCGCACTTCCGGACCCCGACAACTGCCTGACGTTCGCGCGCCATCGACCACCATGCCGGAGCGTGCGCTTCGCCAAAAAACAGACAGAAGCAGCAGTAACAACAACAGCGGAAACCCCATCATCTCGACGCGATTCCAACATCATCGAGCCATCGTTTTTCGAAATGATTGTGCAGGTAAACTCACAACCTAACCATCTCGAATCCCAGCCTACTATTTTGAAACGAAACATATTGTTCGACGAGAAAGCGAATCCAAAATCGGAGAAAAATAGGGAACAATGTTCTTTTAAACGGCCTAAAACTGTCCCAACCACCAGTTTTTGAAGACGAATTACGGACAGGATATCGATACTCTTGAAAATCCACTTGAACTATTTCGAAGACAACCTACAGTTCTTTGAAGCCCTTCTTGTAGTTTCTGTTTTCATCAATCATAGGCAAATTATTAGTTTTCAAAAAATAAGAAAAACCTGTTTTCGAAACCCCGAAAAACCCCGATACGACGTACGTCCCGCCAATCCGGGAGACGTGGTCGCAAACCGAAAGCATCGAAAGGTGTGTATCGATTTCGTGAACGTGTGGACTTTGACGAAATTTAAACTGGTTGCGTGTGCACGACGAATTTAATACGTATCCGTCGAAATTCATCGTATAGACCTTTTTCAAAATTTCCCAATTACTTTGTGCACGTTCGTCAAATCGAGACAAAACTTGCGCCAATAGGACCGTATCATTTTTCTGGTCCTGTATGCCAAGTTTGGTCTGATTCTGAGACAGTTGATCGGGTCACCGTTTTACGGGCCCCCCGATCCAACTCAACGGGCGATTTCGTGCACAGCCCACCGGAATCCAAAATTGGACATACCGTTGGGTTCGTATCATCAAAACAAATCCGCAGACATTTAGTTTGACGACTTTAAAGACCATTGACTTTGGCACATTTTTCAGTACAAAGCGGGTCCAACGGCGGACACCGTTTTGACCCGAAATTACCGTTTTTCTCCTGTGTCCAGAATTGGACTTAAGGACAGGCAATTCTAGCTAATTTGACTAATCTGGAAATGTTTGTAACGTCTATTACAGCTTCTGGAGGAAGTTGTGAGACTTGGACTTTCTGACTTGTTGATTGGCGATATATTGTTGGTTCTCCGTGCAACCCTCAGGCAAGTACATCTTGCCAAACTTTATAGTATTTACATGCATATTCTATATTGTTATCTTTTTCCAATTCTTTTCATTATCTGTCATTCATGTTTATTATACTTCCTTTTCTTTATATGAACGTTTCTTATTTAGTTATCTTATTCCACTGTTGTTCCATGTGAGTCTTATGACGATTTTGACTAGTTTTCTACCTTCGTCCTTGAACTTGACTTGACCTGTAGTCATGATAGATTGAATGGACATTAGCCCTGATATCTCTAGGACTGGGAGCGTCCAATGGCGTTACGGTGTTAGAGACTTCTTATCGACCAGTTATCCTATCTCTAGGACCGGGACTGTCCCATGGCATTACGGTAGTAGAGACTCACCTTTTGTCTCGAGGTCGGGAGCGTCCCATGGCGTTACGATATTGAGACGTCTTATTGATCTTTGTCTATTTTACATTCCTCTACTTGTTTTTCCTATTTTTTGCATATTATTTATTGTACAGTAGGCATGTATATTATGTGTCTTGTTAGTCCCTTGAGGACCTGGTGATCTCTTCAGGTATTAGATGAAGGTATGGTACACCGATGAAGGATGATTGCCACACCGAGACTGCAGGTATGTTTAGTTGATGTTTTATCTTTCTCTTCCGTAATTAGATTTTGTCCTATATTTGATTCTTGCTACATTATAGCCTAGTCTTGTACAAGCTTCTATTTTCCTCTAGCTTGTTCATGATAAATGTGTTATTGGGGATCCACTCTAACATATTTATCTAATCTAGAATCAGTGTATTATGGCCTGAACAGCCTTATTGCACTTGATTCGTCATACTTATCATTATTATGTGGATTGAGATATAGTTAATCTAGAATAACCAGACAGCTTATACGTATTCGAGCCGGGCTGGAGTCCTCTCAATGCGTAGCTGGCACGTATATGTATCCTAGTCCTACGTATTTTGGGACTGGAACGTTACAACAACCCCCTGGTTTTGAAGATTTTCAAAAACCTGTTCACGTCTTCAAGCTTAAGAAAGCACTCTATGGACTCAAACAGGTACCTCGTGCTTGGTACGAACGCATAAGTGCCTTCTTACTTGATAATAATTTTTCAAAATGAAGAATTAATACAACGTTGTTTATCAAATCTTCAAATGATGATATTCTTCTTGTGCAAATATATGCAGATGACATTATTTTCGGTTCTACTAATAAAAAACTTTGTCAATATTTTGCTAAGTGCATGCTGAGTGAATTTGAGATGAGTATGATGGGAGAGCTAAACTTCTTCCTAGGACTTCAGATCAAACAACACTCAAAGGGAACATTCATCAACCAAGCCAAGTACACGAAGGACATACAGAAAAAGTACGACTTCGATAATGTAAAGTCAATCGGAACCCCAATGGCTACATCTACAAAGCTTGATTCTGATGAAGGTGGCAAACCTGTCGACTAGCGTAAGTATCGAGGTATGATTGGTAGTTTATTATATTTAACTGCTAGTCGTCCAGATATTATGTTCAGTGTTTGCATCTGTGCACGATATCAGGCAAATCCTAAGGAATCACACTTATGTGTCGTTAAGCGTATCTTCTGGTACCTTAAAGGAACTTCTACAGTCGGCCTGTGGTTTCCTAAAACCAAATCCTTTGACCTGATAGGTTACTCAGATACGGATTTTACAGGATGCAAGGTAGACCGTAAAAGTACCAGCGGTACATGTCATTTCCTAGGAAAGGCCTTAGTATCTTGGTTTAGCAAGAAGCAAAATTCTGTAGCATTGTCAACTACTGAGGCCGAGTATATCGCCGTAGGACGTTGCTGTGATCAAATTTTGTAGATGAAGCAAACCTTAGAAGACTACAATCTGTACTACACTAAGATTCCTATCTATTGTGATAACACTAGCACCATTAATCTGACTAAGAACCCTGTCTGTCACTCACGCACAAAATACATTGAGATACGTTATTACTTTTTACGTGATCATCAACAACATGGGGATATCTGCTTAGAGTTCATTGACACAGATCATCAACTAGCAAACATTTTCATAAAACCGTTGGTTGAAGATCGTTTTAATATAATGAGGCGAGAGCTCGGTATACTTGAAATTTCAGATTCATAATGTAATAGGGAAATTAAATTTGATTTTATGACTTGAAACTTTGAAATTTATTTAACGAAAATTATTTTGGGGTACAAGCCTAAAAAGGGTATGTCTGTCACCATGACTACGGTCGAAGCGAAGCGGTACTTAAGAGTTTCCGGTGAACCTCCGTTAGCTGGGACAGTACCCCTACAGCTAACCCAAAAATAATACACGTTATTAAATATAGGAGTCAAAAGTCATAAAGTTAAAATTTAAATACCAAAACTGCATTTATTACCTCGGAAATGCAAGTAGCCGAACTCGGACCGAACTCTGACCGAGTTCGGTCGGCGTTGTTTCAGCTTCCAGAACCGAACAGCCGGCCCTAAGCCCTATTTAAACCCCACTTCTCCTCATTATTTTCACTCAACTATTCGTAAAAACTTCTTCTTCCTCCAAAAAACTCCTTCCTACTTCTTCTTTGCAAGTTTTCTAGGAGATCCGGTGGGCTACTCGACTTCGTTTTTTTCCTCCTCTTTTAAGGTATTTTTTTCGTTTCCATGGCTCCCAAACGTCAGCGACGATCGGTTGATCCTTCACAAGCTGGATCTTCCTCGTTTGACTACGTTCCTACTAGCCTTTTTAGTCCAGCCAGACCAGTAGGCTCAGATGATTTTGACTCTGGCTTATTTTCTGATAAGGAATATTCTGACCTATGGATTGACTCATTTTTCGGTCGCAAAATTTGTGCTGGAGCTTTTATTAACTTCACTATTTTTAATGAATATGCTCCCACGTTCGACCATCTAGGCTACCGAGACTTCTTCGAAATAGCCGAAAACATTCTTGACAACGCTGTCCGAATGTTTTACTGCAACTTGCAGGTAAAACAAAATGGAAACTTTTATTCTTGCGTTGCCGGGCAAGAATTGAAGTTCAGCTCCACTGATATCAGCGAATACTTTCATGTTCCTGATGTAGGCGAAGCTCTTGTTGATATTCACCATATTCAATTTCCAGAAGATGTCACTCTTAACTCTTTTAAGGAGTTGATTTGCCACCCTCGTCATGTTCCTAGAAGGGTCTTCTCAAAGGACCTTAACCAAAAATTTTATGAACTCCATCGTTTGATTTTCTCTGTTCTCCTTCCAAAGAAAGGATCCTCTAACGAGATTAATTTTTTAGAGCTATCTGCTATGTACCATATCCATTTTGGTTTTCATTTCTCTATTTCCAAGACCATGATGGCCTGGATGCTGAACTGCAGAAATGCAGGATGCAACCTGGTCTATCCTATCACCTGGCCTCCATCTTTCGCAGGTTTGATATTGATCTTCAAACCTGTGCCTACTCCTCCACTCCTATAGAGCTTACCAGATCTCGTAGATAACCTGCTCCACCTCTTCCTGCTGGAGCTCAGCCTGCTCCAGATGCTGATGCTGAGGCTCCTCCTCCTGATTCTGCTCCTGCTCCTGCTCTAGCCCCTGCTCCGGGATTTGATCCAGAATTCTATCAGAGGTTTGATGACTTTGTTGCTCTTTCTGCGCAACGTCATCAAAGCTATGTCGACTCGGAGTTCCGCCACATCTACCAGGCTCATGTGTTTTGGAATGGGATTGCTGATCTTCACTGGAGTCTCTCTCAGGACCCAGCGCATCCAGTTACTATCCTTTCTCACCCAGGCTTTCCAGGTCCTAGGTTCGGAGATGAGCCATCTTTTCCTTACTTCGATCCTACTACAGCTTATCTTCCTCCGGATGCTCCTGGCGGTGATGACCCCACTATGTGATACGGACTCAGCTGATGGATAGAGGATAGGATGCTAGATGGTGATCTATGCTATGATATAGTCTGTTTTTTTATGTCTAAACTTATTAGTTAGACATTATTTTTTTAGCACTTTATGATTGTATCTTTTTCTTTTAGTACTTTTTAGTGAGACATTCCAGTTTATTTCAGTACTTGTTATCCTTTTATGTATCTCTTTAGCTTCACTTTGTCTGTTTGTGTTGTAAATTGTTGGCTTCACACATTACGGGGGAGCCAAAGTCATTTCTCTATTGACAAAGGGGGAGAAAGAGTACATACCAAAAATTAAATAATCAAAAGTATACAATCCAATCCAAAACAAAACCAACCATGTTTTGTTCAGGTACATTTAAATTGTTTATTCTATTTCTTAGATATATTTTGGTATAGACTCAAGTTTGTCAATTATCAAAATAGGGAAGATTGCTGGCCCATTCCATGGTCACACCCGATTTTAATAATCGACATAACCTTAAAGTCAATACACAAAATATACAAACTGCTGCTAACCATTTCAGGATGCCTGAAATCAATATCAACGAGCGTCGTATTGCATCATCAAGCATATACATTTCATCAATATGAAGATTACTTTCATTGGGATTCAGTTCGAGTCATTTTACAATTTATTCTGTATTTTATCTTTATTGAGTCTAGGACTTAAATTGTAAGATCGACTAGGTAATACTGGCTTAGGTTAATCTCAGTCCACATTTCTAAAAAGCCTACCTATTCCCATTTCATCTTTACAAAATGTTCAAAATTATTTTGCAAACAGTTTTTGACAAATATTTTGAAATTCCCCTAGACAGAACTCAAAACCGAGTTCGGCCGGAGTTCGGTTCGAACTCTAACCGAGTTCGGTCAGTTTGAATTCAAATGTCAGTTGCCTCCAAATCTGCAAGCAACGCATATATGCAAAATATTTGCATCAGAACTCTGCCAGAACTCTGCCCGAGTTCGGTCCCAGAAAACACATATAAATCGGAGAGAGTTTTTTATTTCAAATCACCCATTCATTTTTCATCTTCTTTTCTATTCAAAAAGTGTTTTCACCTGATCAAAATCTTTCAAATCACACATATACTTCTCTTAGCCAAAAGCCAGTAATATCTACTTCGATCTAGAGTCTTTCGTTATTCAAGAGTTGTAAAGAGGTTGTCCAGTTTACAACAACTATTCTTGTTGTGGAGCCGGTCGTGCGCTCGTCACCAAGCACGGTGTTGTAAAGTTGGTCGTGTACTTATCACCAAGTACGGTATTGTAAGAGACTGCAAGCTCTCATTTAGCTTGTGCCTTAGTAGATTAACATCGAGCAAGAGTACTCGAGACTGAATTAGTCCTCTCAGAGGGATACCAGTATACATCGTTGTGTCACTGAGTTTGATCTCTCTATCTCTTGCTACATTTATTTACTGCCTATTATTTACTGCCATAATTATAGCTTTAATTTTTTAAATTGGTGATTATTTTCCGATGTACATACACACACACACTCTATTCACCCCCTCTAGAGGTGCTCAACGGTCCTACAACCCTACCATAGTATAAAGGCCCTAGAAAGTTGGTTTAGGTATTGTGTCACCCCACATTGGTCTCCTATGCTAAAGTCATCATTTGGCTAGGTGTCCAGTCAGAAAGTCGTATCACACCACTAGTGTCCTAGTATTTAGCTTAGTATAAAAATTAAGTTTATATATCTTTTTTACAGTGACGGGACACCGAATATCTATAGCTTCATATACATACCCTTGCTTTGCACAAGACAAGTACCTCTACAAACTTTATTTACTGCATATAATAAATTATGTATAAACCATGTTAAAAATCGATACCTAAACTATAAGTCATATCTGGAATATCTCTACATGTTTCATATGCTTTATACTGCTCTCAGTATCCACCATGTTTTATACTGTTCTCGTATCTCTCACATATTTAGAATTTGGGTTATAGGAAAAATGATAGTTGAGTACATGATCATGTCCCCTCTACCGTACTCGAGCAAGGTTTCATTTTATATGTTACTGCGCCGTAGGCTTTTCTCAAAGCTGTACTTGTGCGTATGTACATCTATCGCCTTATCATTTTTACGAAAGTATATTTCTTTTACATGTGCCCTCCGTACATTGTACACCTATTGACGATCACGTACCTGCTCCAGTCTTAAATATTACATATACATCTGTCGCTATGACATATGTATCTTTGCCATGATAGATTGTGATATGCCATGATTCATGTTTATTATACTTCTGTTCATTTCATGTTTCGTATATTTGGTTTGTTAGAATCAGTACTTGCTTTCGTCCTGACAGGATAACGTTGTAGGTAAACTTACCGAGGAGGAGTTGCTATGTGATTCCTATTTTGGGGTCACCATCGAGGATCAGACTTTACCTTACGAGGATGTACCTGCAGGAAAACTCGTCTAGTTTGTTTAGTTGCTCGGACTTTTGAGAGCAGACATGTTTTAGACTATGTATTTTGATACTGAACCTGTATCCAGTTATACGTCTTGGCTATGTATTTGGAACATATTTATATACTAGATGATTTTGTGTTTGTGATGTTTATCTCAATATGACAAATAGAAATGTTAGCATACTTTGATCTTATATTGTTTGTCTTTAGAACAGCTTACTACGCTTTACCTCAATCGTAGGCTGGACATGACTCAGCCCGGCCCAACAATTTGGATAGCGGATCGTGACATATTTTTAGTGGTGGCCCATGCAGGTCCTGACTAAGTTGTTTTGGTTATGTCATTGAACCAAGCATGCCTGCAATTAGGAACTTAAGATAACTAGATAACACTAGGAATAACATTTAGTACACCTAGAGGATTACTAGGATTGTAATATAAGAAACTCATCACAGCATATGATCATTATAACAAATTAGACTTTCTTGTTTGTTTGTAATTGTTTACTTAAAAGAGTTCTTATAAGTTTATTTATTTATTAGATGGTGCTCATACGCTCGTCCCAGTACGCCATACCTAAAAATGACACACTTCCTATCCAACCAGTTGACTGATGCACCTCTACCTCCACCTACCATACACCTCTACTCCATAAATTCATCAACCCAGATGCCTCCACCACCTCCCACATCACAGTCCCAGCAGGACCCGATACTTCCATCCCCACCTATTGTTATACCTACCCAGGCTTTCGTCACTCTTGACGGGAACCAACTACTCACACTGATCCAAGGGTTCCTAATGACCCATCAGGAGCAGACTACCTTACTCCGCCGGAGCATGGAGCGTTCTGAGGAGCGTACCATGGTCCAACCATCGGTAGAGCCACGACCGAGAGCAGGGAATATGAAGGACTTCATGGGCTTGAACCCCAGGGAGTTCATGGGGACTGAAGGCATCATAGTCGCAGATGACTGGCTAGACTCGATAGAGAGGAAGCTCCTCGGAGCTAGGTTGCCGGGTGACCTTCAGGTCAAGGCAGCAGGATTTCTGCTGACAGACTTAGCAGGAGTTTGGTTCAGAAATGAGCCACTATTCACGAGAGGAAGAACCACATGGGATCAGTTCAAGATCCAGTTCAAGAAGAAATTCTTCTCGACCACCGCTAGAGTAGCCATGGGCTACAATTCCAGAATTCCAGCAGGGGAACCATTATGTTGACGAGTACGCGATAGAGTTTAGTCGTTTCGCTCCTAGCCTGGTTGCAGACCCAGGGGAGATGATGCGTAGATTTTGCCATGGCCTAGTCCCAGACATTGGCATCCTCCTAGTGGCAAACGGGACGACTGACTACTACCAGAGCCTAGAGTTGGCCCGGGGGATAGAGGAGCGTCTTCTGTCTTGCAAGAGGCCAGCTTCCATACACTACGAGGGACCTTCCAAGCGCCAGGCTTTCCAGCCGAGAGCACCGGAATCGCACCAGCAGACATACCGTCCTCTCATGCCACATCACCCAACCCCACCAGTTAGAGCTCCGGGACCACAGCAACAGAACGGAGCTGTGTGTGTATTTTGTAGTAGGCCAGGACATGATTACTCCATCTACAGGAAGAGGTTAAGGCAGTGCTTAGCTTGTGGGTCTACCATCCACCAGCTTCGGTACTGCCCAGTAGCGAGGGCACCAGGTACTGGACCACCATCTAGAGGACCGCCGCTTCCGACTCAGCAGCAGAGGTTCGGGCAGCATCTGCAGCAGCAGAAGGGACCCCAAGGGAAGGCTTATAGTCTAGCTCTTGAGGCGGAGCCGGAGCAGGTTTCGGAGCCAGATTTCATCACAGGTCATATTTATTTGCATACTTTTCCAGCTCTATGGTTGTTTGATTCTGGTGCATCGTATAACCTTTTGTCATTAGAGTTTTTATAAAAACATCACTTAGTAGCTACACCTACCGAGGAGATGAGTAGAGTAATGACGGGAGACGGATCAGTACCCATTAGGGCTATCTATAGATGCACTATTACCATAGCTGGGAGAGAGTTTGGGGGATGATTCTTTGTGATGCCACTTCCCGGATATGATATCATATTGGGAATAGATTGGCTTAGCTATGCTCATGCAGCTATAGACTGCCATGAGGGTAGTATTTTGTTCAGTCCCCCGGGAATGACACCATTCAGTGTCAGAAGGACAGGGCCGGAGAACATCCTAAATCTGAATTATTGTACGACAGTTGGAGAGTTAGCACCGCCATACCCTATCATTGGGAAGTTTATGGATGTATTTCCAGAGGATCTTCCAGGACTTCCGCCTGACAGAGATGTGGAGTTCACTATAGATTTAGTATCGGGTTCATCACCAGTATTCCGGGCTTGTTATAGAGTGAACCCCAAGGAGGCTGTAGAGATGAAGGAGCAGATCGATGACCTGTTGAAAAAGGGTTTCATTCGATCTAGTGCTTCTCCATAGGGAGTGCCAGTGCTCTTTGTGCCGAAGAAGGATGGTACAGTCCGGTTGTATATTGACTAGCGGGCATTGAATACCATCACCATTAAGAACAAATATCCTCTGCCTCGGATAGATAATTTGTTCGACCAGTTGAGTAGGGCAAAGGTATTTTCCCGGATAGATTTGAAATCCGGTTACCGCCAGGTGAAAGTCAGGGATGAAGACATCCCGAAGACTGCATTCAACACGAAGTATGGGCAGTACGAGTTTTTGGTGATGCCATTTGGTCTCACAAATACGCCAGCTGTCTTTTATGAACTTGATGAACAAGACATTTCACCAGTATCTGGATAAGTTCGTCGTGGTCTTTATCGACGACATCCTGATATACTCGAAGACGCCGGAAGAGCACACAGAACACTTGCGGACAGTTTTGGAGATTCTGAGGAAAGAGAGGTTGTATGCCAAATTGTCGAAGTACGAGTTCTTTTTAGACCGAATGGAGTTTCTCGGTCATGTGGTCACTGGAGAGGGAATCTCAGTGGATCCCAGGAAGATTGCTGCTGTCGAGACATGGAAGGCTCCGACATCGATTTCAGAGATGGAGCTTCTTGGGATTAGCAAGCTATTATAGGAAGTTCGTCCAGGACTTTGCTAGAATAGCTGAACCCATGACGAAGCTGATGCGGAAGGACCCAGAGTACATCTGGTCAAAGTACAGCAAGGCAACATTTGAGGAACTGAAGAGGAGGCTGACGACCGGTCCTGTTTTGACATTACCTTCAGGATCTGGAGGTTTCACCATTTACAGCGATGCTTCGGGAAAGGGGCTAGGATGTGTCCTGCAGCAGCATGGGAAAGTGATTGCTTATGCATCTAGGTAATTACGGACTCATGAACGGAACTATCCTACCCACAACCTAGAGTTAGTTGCGGTGATCTTTGCACTCAAGTTGTAGAAACACTACTTATACGGAGAGCGAGTGGAAATCTTTACTGACCACAAGAGCTTGAAGTATGTATTCACGCAGAATGAGCTGAGCATGAGGCAAAGAAGATGGTTGGAGTTGATGAAGGACTTCGACATCAATTTGTAGTATCACCCCGGGAAGGCAAATGTGGTGGAGGATGCACTGAACCGGCATCTGATGGCATGGTATCTGATAATAGATCGATATTTGCTGGAAGATCAGGAGAAACTCGATATTGAGATGATTCGGCCAGGATCAGTGATACAGATGATGGAGCTAGACATTCAATCAGGTCTGATAGAGGAGATCAAGGAGACTCAGTCTACAGATGAGAGCCTCCGCAGACTCAGAGTCCAGGCTTTAGCTGGATTGCTTGATGACTTCACCGTAGCAGAGGATGGATCCTTGAGGCATGGCAGCCGGTTATGCGTGCCGAAGGGAGAGTTGATAGAGGCGATCTTGCAGGAGGCACACCGATCATGATATTCAATTCACCCTGGGGCCAACAAGATGTACCGTGACTTACGGGAACATCTTTGGTAGCACGGGATGAAGAGAGATGTATTACGCTTTATTTTAAGATACCTAGTTTGCCAGCAGGTCAAGGCGGAGCGTTAGAGGCCAGCTGGTCTATTGCAGCCGTTATCCATTCCTGAGTGGAAGTGGAAACATATTACGATGGACTTTGTCTCAGGGCTTCCTCGTTTCCAAGGAGCAAAGGATGCCATATGGGTTATCGTTGACCGGCTGACGAAGTGTGCTCACTTCATACCCTTCAAGGTGGGGCTCTCCATCGAGAAGTTGGCATAGCTATACATGCAGCAGATAGTTCGCTTGCACAGAGTACCGTGAGCATCGTATCGGACCGGGATAGTAGATTCATATCCCATTACTGAAGGAGCTTGCAGGAGGAGTTGGGCAGTCGGCTCAAGTTCAGTACAGCGTACCACCCACAGGCCGATGGACAGTCCGAGAGGACGATTCAGACGCTCGAGGACATGTTGAGGACTTGCGTACTGGACTTCGGCGGATCATGGGAGAGTTATCTTCACTTGGTAGAGTTTTCATACAACAATAGCTAGCAAGCCAGCATCGGTATGTCTACATTCGAGGCATTATATGGACGACGATGCCGCACTCCGCTATCTTGGGATGATGTTGGGGATAGAGTTATGCTTGGGCCAGAGATAATCACTGAGGCAGCAGAGAAGGTCAAGATGATCAGAGACAGACTCAGAGTTGCTCAGGACAGGCATAAACACAGGGCTGATGCTAGTTGCAGACCGATGGAGTTTGCCGACGGAGATATGGTGCTAGTGAAGATATCACCCACCAGAGGGACGATCCGATTCGGACGAGGCGGCAAGTTGAGCCCTAGATACATTGGACCGTTTGAGATACTCGGCAGGATCGGAGAGGTAGCTTACAGGGTTGCACTTCCACCCAACCTAGCAGGAGTTCACAATGTCTTTCATGTATCTCAGCTAAGGAGATACGTTCCAGACCCCAGCCATTTGTTAGATCATTCAGAGTTGGAGATCGGACCGAGTCTTGCAGTTATCGAGCAGCCAGTAGAGATATTGGACCGGAGGAAGAAGAGGCTGAGGAACAAAGTCATACCTTGGCCCGAGTAGCTTGGAGCCGTCACTCTCCGGAAGAATCTACTTGGGAGAGGGAGTCGGACATGAGGGAGAGATATCCTTACTTGTTCGACCCACCAGCCGCGAGGGAACCATTCATTCCCGCTTGATACCTTAGAGGTTAGTCTTAACAAATAGCCTTCGTTATTGTTTTAATTGCTTGCTATGTTAGAATGTTTGTAGAGTCTTCTATCCTTGTAAATTTCGAGGATAAAATTTTTTAAGGAGGAAAGATTTGTAAGCCCCTAATATTTTAATTAACTTTAATTAAGGGTTTTTAGTTACAAATGGCATTTTTATCCTTAAAATAAATTATTATAATTATTAGAAATTTTCTAGAATTTTTAAATGGTTTTTAAAAACTAAAATATTATTTTGCAATTTCTAAATTTTGTTTTGTAATTGTTTAAATTGTTTTATAGCAGTTTGCAATTATTCAGATTATTTTAAAGTCGCTTTGCAAATTTAAGTTTGCAAACAGTTAAGGCGGTGGGTATTATTGCAAATTTTGAATAAGCGGAAGGTTTTCTACAAAATTTTTGTGACCACCGTCGTGGGCTTGTCGTCTTCCTCGACGACTAAACGAAACCCTAACCCTAAACCAGGCTAAAACCCTAATCTAAATCCAAATTCCTACCTATCAATAGATCCCCAATTCGAACCCTAACCCTATTTCACTTTCCGAACCCCACAGCCTCCGTCCTAGCCCGTTCTTCTCCGATGATCACCGGAACCCTAGATCTATCCTAGGCGCCACCACCACTCGGTTCGCCTCGACGAGACGAACTCAGCTATAATTTTTCCCGACGACCCCGACGCTTCCTCCGGTGAGTAGCACCACCGACAGCCTCCACTCGACCAGACACGTACGTGTCATCTCGTCTCTCGTGTCGCTTTGTGTCTCGTGTTTGCATCACTGGACTCGTCTAAACACGAGGAGTTCGCTAATGTGCTCAGACACGGCAAATTCGTGTTGTACGTGTTGTGCTAGCCACGGACACAGGACTTGTATCGAATTCACGCTCGTGTCCCTAACTGTCCGGACACGAGTTTAATATTAATGGGTTAACGGGTTTAGTTAATGATAACGGGTTTAAACTCGCACAGTAATGGGTTAACAGTATTGGGTTTACTGTTTAAATCGGGTTTGGGTTCAGGCCCAATAGGTTTGGGCTGGGTTTATATATATATATATATATATATATATATATATATATATATATATATATATATATATATATATATATATATATATATATTATATATATATATATATATATATATATGTATGTATATAAAAAAAATATATGTATGTATATGTGTATATATTATATATATATATATATATATATATATATATATATATATATATATATATATATATATATATGTATGTATATATGTATATAAAAAAATATATATATATATGTATATAAAAAAATATATGTATGTATGTATGTATATATATATATATATATATATATATATATATATATATATATATATATATATATATATATATATGTATGTATATAAAAAATATATGTATGTATGTATATATGTATATAAAAAATATATATATATATATATATGTATATAAAAAATATATATATATATATATATATATATATATATATATATGTATGTATGTATATATATATATATATATATATATATATATATATATATATATATATATATATATATATATATATATATATATATATATACATATATATGTGATTTCTATTATGGGATCGCCATCGAGGATCAGTCTTTACCTTACGAGGATGTACCTGCGGGAAAAATCGTCTAGTTTGTTTAGTTGCTCGGACTTTTGAGAGCAGACATGTTTTAGACTATGTATTTTGATATTGGACTTATATCCAGTTTTACGTCTTGGCTATGTATTTGGAACATATTTATATACTAGATGATTTTGTGTTTGTGATGTTTATCTCAATATGACAAATAGAACTGTTAGCACACTTTGATCTTATATTGTTTGTCTTTAGAACAGATTACTACACTTTGCCTCAAGCGTAGGCTGGACATGACTCGGCCCGGCCCAATAATTTGGATAGCGGATCGTGACAATATTGATTTGCCACCAAACATATAAAGTGTACACTACAGTGATAACATTTACCTTCACTAAACATACAAGTATACAGTGACAACAATAAAAGTGTTACTGCAAATGTTTACAATGATGACATGTACTTGTCACTAAATATACACGTTTATTTTGACAACAATAAAAGTGTTACTAAAGTTGTTTTGTGATAGCAAATGTCTTCACGAAAATAATTTTTATTTTTTACAAAAAAATATTTATTTATTTTTAGTTACAATTAAAAGCTATTTTGTGACAATATAGTGCGCCACTTTTAATATTTTTAGTGACGAATTTTGTTGTCACGAAAAGTTTACTATCACTGACAACATATTCTTGTCACAGTAGAGAACTTTCTGTGACAACAACTTTTGGTCGTCACTTATACTTTTAGCTACGGAGGTATAGGCTACGAAAGTAAGTCGTCACTGTACTCGTCACAGAAGATGTGTTATGACGAGTTTCATAACTTCTGTGACAATATTACATGTCACAGAAACCATGTTTTCTTGTAGTGCATAGAGTACTTGCCTAGCATAGTTGTTGTCGACGTGAACGACACGAACACATTAACAAAAAAATATTAGAAGCTAAATCCCAATAAATGATCCCAATTGATGAAACAGACAGTTATAAAAAGTCTAGTATAATCCAAATAGTCTAATTTGATATAAAGAAGTTCAGATTTGGAAGTCGGCATGATTGCAAGATCGAGACGAAAATCTGCGTTCGAAAAGAAAAAGAAGCGCATGATTAGTCATGATCAAGAATTGATCAAAAGAGATTTGATTTAAGAAATTAGTCAAATATTTTTATAGCCAATAATACTTAGTAAGAAAATAATATTTACAATTTATTTAGAATTTGCTAATATTACTTAGAAGGCTAAAGCTAAAAATAAATGCTCAAAACTAAAATTGATCAAATATGACCTAGGGTCCAAAGCCCATAGCTAGTTTATAAAGAGAATTTTATTAATAGTCTTTAGGCCAATTTGATTAGACCAATTGACTATTAAATATAGGGTCAAGACCCATTTGTAAAATAAAAATATATATTTTTATGCTTCAATGACCATTTGCTAATATAAATCATCACTTGGGGCTAGAGGCCCAATTTAGTCAAAATGATTAAATATGTATGTAACGCCTCAGTCCCAAAATACGTAGGACCATGAATACGTATACATGCCAGTAGTACATCTCCAATGGACCAAACTACCTAACAATTCTATTAGAGAGTACTTACGCAGTAAATTATAGCAATAATTCATATCAACAACACAACAAGTCACAGGTACAGTGCTAGTCTCATCCACTCAGAAATAATAAGACACAAGATATCCAAGTCCAAATATCAATAGTACGATCTGTCCAACAGTAAATAAATATAATAAATGTACGGAAAAGACAACCCGTCATCACAGTAAAGAAATAAAGTATGAGATCCACTAACAGTCAGCTGAACTAAAAATAGAAATAGAAATGTAATGATAAATGACTACATAAATCAAGAAAAGTCTCCAGGCACTATCTCGTCCTCCTGCAAAGGTACGTCTCCAGTCTCAACTCCTGACCTGTAAACCTCAAGGTAAACCTCCTCTTTTATACCTGAAAAAGCACTGGGTCCTCAGGGGACTTAGCAAGTTACATAATATATATGCCATTAAATAATAGTAAATAAACATGCACTGGAAATATGATGAAATAACAATAGAGTAAAATACGACCGAGGATACAGGAATAATAGTAGTTCTACTAGATATGGCTACAAGAAAATGCCAGGCAAAACCGCAGCGCGGCACGAGCTAATGGTCCTATGGAAAGCAACACGGTGCATGCTAACTATCTGTATATGTCTCTATCACAGTACAACGCGTACTACCGACCGTGATTGTTCAATAGACAAGTACTAATAACGGCATCAAGGAACTAGGAAGCAAGTCATATATAAAGTCTCTATCGCAGTACGATGCGTACTAACGATCGAGAGTGGAAAATAAGTCATGGTACGCAACATGGCACTGACACAACGATATCTATAAGTACATGAAATTAAATGACAGGCAGGTGATATGGTAAAAATATGAAAATAGAACATGTCAAGGCACACAATAGGAAAAGAAATATGTATGACAGAAATAATGAAAAACATGCATGTAAAATATATTGTACATAGGACACGGTATACTTGCCTGTTTCCCGCAGCTGATTTTGCAAAAAAAAGATGTTATTGTCCCTTCGGTCTCCTCACCACAAACTCCTATGTCACATCAACAACAACATTCAAGTCCTTGTATCAATGGATATCACTTCTATTCTAACTATCTCACACAACCAATCCTAGAAGTCATCATAGCTATGCACCCATTAAGTACCGAATTATTCTAATAAAATATAATATCTGTAATTACTAAATATTTATTATAAATTCTGGAATAACAATGTAAATTACTTTAAATATAATTTCTATAGGTTACTTACAAGAAAACTCATCAACTAGTTACTAGTTCAATTAGTTTACACAACTTGTCAATTTTTCTAAATGTGCGTATAACGATCCGGCTCCTGTATCCCCAGTCACACCATCACGAACTTCTAGTAAACATTAATCACAAATCAACTACCTCATAAAGCACATCTTACTCTAACCATATTTCAATCATAATATCTTATTTAATTATAATATACTAGTTTAGTCCATACACTTGTTAGATAGTCTCAACCGTATTGGTAACATGCTATCCAATAAAATAATAATTTTTAATATCATAAAAGTATTTTATTAATTGAAAAATAATTCAAACATATCATATTTAGTTTATATACTAAAATTAAGCTAGCCAGTTAACACATTCAAGTAAGCTCACTAGGTTGTCCAATTTCGTTTGATTTGGACTAGATGGAATCATGAAAATATAACACTTTATATTCTGAAATTAATAAACTTATAAATAATATTCAGAATATATTATTGTGGAATTAAGATTCTTAACCATCGAATTTTAGTAGGACAAATAGGACATAAAGTTATACAAGTTATATTTTGAGAATCAATGATTACAGTGACAGAAATAATGAAGTTGCAAGCAAATATATATATAAACTTTACGAGATGAATTTTGGGCATAGTGGGATGTTATAGGAGAGTGTTAGAAACATTACCAAGGGGTTAGTTGATGTCATAAGGTCTTCTAAGGGTGCGCGAAAAACAGTGCAGTGAATTCAGTTTCAAGTTTGACACTTTGTCGTAGAACGAGTGTCACGGATAAACCGTTGAAATCCAGAAGTTACGACTTTGAGGGAAGATAGAGTACATGTATATGTACAAGTTAGAGTCGGTGTGAAGGAGGTTTGGTTGACAAAAGTAGCAAAACACAGCTATGAAGACGGTCTTACCTTTGAAAAAAATATTGCAGCAATTTTCTGGAAATCAGCTAGCTTGTAGGGATGGTTTGAGGAAGTTAAAGTGAGTTTTGACAGAAAGTTTATAAAAAGAAAGTGTTAAGGACAGAGAGAGGAAGAAGTGTGTTAAATTTTAGAAAAGTATTCTTACTATGGAGGAAGATATGGTCGGATTGGTAAAGACTAGCTGAATTTAGATTCAGTTTAGGTAGGGTTGGATGGATGGAGGTGTGGAGAGATGGAGAAGGTTTTAGAAAATGGTTTGTGAAGAGAAAATGTTGACAAGAGGGTTAGGAAGAAATGTTGTTCAGGTAGTTTGAATGAGGGAGGTGAAAAGAGAGAAGTTATGGCCAGTCTAGTAGGGAGAGGAAGAGTTTGGGGTTACAACTTTTATTAATTTAGTGGAGAGGGAAAGAGTTTGAGTGTTTTTGTTGGATTTGGAGGATGTGGGAGAGAGTTAGAAGATGGGGAAGAGGTATGGGAATGAGGGAATGGCTGTAGAAAAGAGGGTGAGAGAGTTTATGAGAAGTTTAGTGGCTTTGAAGAGGAGTAATAGTAGGAGAGATGAAAGGGTTTGAGAGTTACAACTATTATGCATGAAAAGTTGGCTTCAACTATGTTTCTGGTTACCATAATTTATTTATTTTTTAATAAATTACATTTCATACTTTTCTACATAATTATTCTTTTCAAACAGCTTTAAATTAAGCACAGAAACAAAACAATATCAATAAGTAAAGCATCGGCCGTAAATGCAGCTTTATGTTTGAAAAGAATAATACATCGGGACCCTTATTAGTAATTCGGCAAACGGAAAAAATTCGGAACGACAAAAGTACGAGTATAAATCGGCATAATATTGTTGGTGCTTTCTTTACATGGAGAGAGCTTGCTCTCAACATGCCTTGTAAAATTTTAGTCCCACATCGAAAATGCACCATGAGTTATCTCAACATATATACTTGGTTGTGTTGTTGAGAGATGCACATGGGGTGGTGACCCTAAGGAGGGAACCATGTGGGTGATTTTACTAGGAGGTAAGAATAAGGCTCCAAGGATTAAGCATTAATGCTTTTGTCATTCTCTTGGATTAATTCCATTTGGAGCTAAGCCCCAAAGGGACTTAGCGACTCGGACTCGGACTCGGGCTCATGGGCTCATGAGGCGTAATGTGGCATTTTGTTGGCGCACTTTATACTTAGCACGTCAGCAGTCATGCGGCTCATGCGGTCCATGCGGTCCATGCGGCTCATGCGGCCATGAGGCTCATACGGCCAGGCTGCTGCTGCTGCTGCCGCATGGAGGGCTCCGCTGACTGTGTAGACTATAAGTCAGTTATGGAAAGACTGATTCAATGCAATTAATTCAGATTCACTTTTTATGGGATTTGAATTAATTTTGTTGTTATCTTTGTGGGATTTGAATTAATCTCGTTGCTATCTTTTTGGAATTTGATTCAATCTTTCCATAACTGAAGAGGCGACTAGGGTTTCCACCCTCTCTCTATATATACTCTCTTCTGGCCTCCTTTGTAGAGACTACAAAAAATATAAGTTAGAAAAGGAGAAAGAGAGAGAGAGCTACTGCCGCCATTGCAAGTCCATCCGAGGAGTCAGAACAGAGGTGACTTCGAGCATTCCACAAGTTCTTCAAACTTGCTGGTTCCTGGAAGCAATTCGTGTGGGGCGAATCTTGCTTTGAGCAACGGTGTTTTGACACCCCAGCATTTTTCTTCTTCTCATCTTTCTCTAGATTATTGTAACTCGTTCTGTCCCAATTGCAGCACGTTTGCAAGGAAGAACGAGAGATCTTCTCTTCTCTATTTCCCTCCTCCATATTGTAATCGGGTTATTTGGTTTTTTGTATCATCGTAGATCTTTGTTGCATCTGTTTTACCATCTTTGATCAAGCCCCGGGTATAACAATCTCAAAGCAAGATCCTTATAGATGGAAAACATTAATGCTTCGCCCGTCCAATCGGACTACTGCAAGTGGGAAAAGTTCGATGGAGAGCATTATCAAGTCTGGAAGAGAAAGGTTTATCTAACTCTTCAACTCAAAGACGTTGATCATGTTCTGTTGGAGGAAGAACCCTCTGTTCTAGACACTGGATCTACTGCCGCAATCAATACGGCTACCAAACTCCAGGTCAAATGGAAAAGAAAAAATAGTATCTGCAGGCTTCTCATCCTGAATGCTATGGAAGATTCCCTAGCAGAATCCTACTCGAAGAAGGAACTTTCCAGGGACATATGGGAGCCTGCGGAAAAATTGTATGAAGAAGACAGGAACAGGAGCAAGATGTTTGTGGTTGAAAAATATCACAAATTGCTCTTTGAGGACGAGAAGTCCATGTTTCCACATGTGAAGGAATTTCTGAAGCTGTGTCAGAAACTGGAAGACGAAGAGATGCCCCTTCCCGACAAGTTTGTCGTTGGAGGGATCGTCTCAAAACTTCCTGCTGGATGGAGTACCTTCTATGCAAGGATGCTCAGAAAGAAGCTAGACATTAGCTTGGGAGATCTACTTCAAGAGATCCATGTTGAGGACGAGATGCGTTCCCAACAGAAGGTGGACACTCTGTCCAAACAGTTGGCTAAGGCCAATCTAGTGCAGTCAAGAGATCCCAAAGGGAAGCAGGCGGCTTCTCATCACAAGAAGAAGGACTTCACCAATCTAAAAGTGAAGGGCCCTTCATTCAAACAACAGAAGTCCAAGTCCCATGTGACTTGTTTCAATTGTGGCAAGAAAGGCCACTACAAGAGTGAATGCAGATCTAAGCCTAAACAATCAGAAAAAGGTGAGCCTAATAAGGTTTCATTGGTTTCTAACATTGTTGCTATGATCGCACAGGTCACAACTGTGGGGGTTGACTCTGACTGGTGGATAGACACTGGTACGACTTGCCATGTCTGTTCTGGCAAGGAATGGTTCGTCACGTACCAGCCGATATCTGAGAAGGTTGTCATGGCGAACCAGGCCCAAGCTGAAGTTCTGGGGATCGGGACCGTGGAACTGAAACTCACTTCTGGGAACACTCTGATGCTACAAGGTGTGAAGCATGTTCCGACGATTGCCAAGAACCTGATCTCTGGAAGTCTGCTCTGCAACGCAGGCTTAAGGATGGACATCAATGCTAGTCAGATGGTGATGTCCAAGAAGGGAACATACTTCGGGAAGGCTTATCAAACCGAAGGAATGTTTAAAATTCAGCTTGTTAACCAGTTTGATGATATTAATGCAGTTGTATTTTCTGATTATTCTCTTGAGTTGTGGCATAATAGACTAGGACATGTTCATTGTAAAAGAATTAACAAAATGTCTAGTCTAGGACTTATCTCCAAATGTGGGGGTAAGGTGGAGAACTGTGAAGTGTGTGCTCAGACGAAGATCACAAGGAAACCTTTTCATCGGGTCAATCGAAGCACAGATCTTCTGGAGTTTGTGCACTCCGATATCTTTGACTTTAAACATTTCTCTACTAAGGCCGGGATAAAGCATTTCATAACCTTCATCGACAACTTGTAGTGCCCCGTCCCTACATCGTGCCCCGTCTCCGTCCACGGGGTGCGCGAGAAAGGAACACTGTCGCTATCGATTCGGTCGGGACCGATAGGTCGGAATCGGCCAAGTCGATCGAACGGGAACGGTTGAATTAAGATCCATTCCACGTTATGGAGTGGCTTCTTTGGAACCAAGTCCCATATTCAGCGGGTTGCGCCTCGAGGATTGGCTCTGCGGCTGAGTCGGAAGAGACCTCCCGTTGCTCTGGTTTTTATGCCGCACTTGATTTGGCTTTGGCTTTCGTTTTCGAGAATGCGCTTTTCGTGAATGTTTTCGATGGGTTTTCGTGACGCGTTTTCGAGCTCGCATTCATATTGAAATTCCTTGAAATGTACAGTATTCTAATCAGTTGCTTATGCGATTGCAGGTGATCGCGTAGGCGACGACAGCGCAGCCAACCGGTCGTTCGCTTGAAACAAGCCTAAGGCGAGTGGCTGACCTCCTTCGCCTCGTCCCTCTACTTTAAAGCTTAATATGTGAAGTAAAATGAATGCCTGTCATAATAGTGTAGAATCAAAAAAATTGTTGCACGATCCCTTACAAAACACTTGTCATCGAACTGCCGGTTTCAAAAAAAGCAAAATGCTGCCTTATACAATCATACTTGGTCTATGCAAAACAATGAATGAATCGATTAACTATCGCAACGATACGGCTAAATGAGCAAATCAACTAAGTTCAAAGGAAAACGGTCATTGGACAACTTATCGACAAGGTATAGTTTCCTCGAACGGTTATCTAGGCCAAGGGACCGATTCGGCCTGGGAGGAACGAGTGTATAGCAAGCGCCAGCCCTTTATCGGCGCGAGTTATACGGGAACTTTCGTACAGGGCTCGCTACCCGACGCGAAAGGGTCGCCGTCTAACTCAGCTATAGTCCTAGATGGCTTGAAATTGCCAGTGGCCTTCACACCCCTTCTTCACTGCTTAACAAGTGTACGAGACACGGGATGAATGTGATAGTTGCTTAATGTTACACAATTTCATATGCTTGCCTCAAAATATGTTAACATGCAAATTGAGCAGGATGGTTAGAAAGATCATTGAAATAGCTAGCTAACATGTTTACGAAACTTCTTGAATCAAATGCAGAGCTTGGATTTTAATTAGCCATTCGCTAGTACATGTGTTCTGTGCTGATCCTCGCTCCTTGCAGGTCCCGCGAACCAGAAAGGACGCGCCAACTAGCTCGGCGATGTTCGTGACTTTTGAAGCTTCGGCCGTGCGTCGAAGACTCTCTCTCTGCGACTCCACTTTTGAAGGCTCTCGACAGTCTAAGAAAGATGACTCAGCGTCCCTCCCATCCAGGTCACTGGAGTACTTGTGTATATTGAGGGATGTGTGCAATATATGGAACGACTATCTCATCGGCACTCTTTTGTAATCGAGTCATGTTGTAGCTCGCGCGGCAATGAGTCTTATATCGGAGTCTGTAAATGATGTTCATTATCAATAAAAGAATCAAGTTCCTTTACTTATTGTGTGATTCAATTTGTCTGCATACTCTCTTAGATCTCGTGTCTCGGATTGCCTTATGACTATGCCTTGTGCGATCGCAAATTAGGTTCGCACGGCATCACGCCCGGGAGACGACTATCGATTCGACCGAATCGGGGCATGACACGACTTCTCAAAATATGCGTTCGTCTACTTGCTCAAGTCTAAAGACGAAGCCTTCAAGAAGTTCAGAGAGTTCAGGGCCGAAGCTGAACGGCAGACTGGACAACAACTCAAGAGGTTAAGAAGTGATCGAGGTGGGGAGTACAGCTCTCATGAATTCGCATCATTCTGCAAAGAACATGGAATCATATGCGAGTCTACTGCTCCATATTCTCCTCAATCCAACGGAGTAGCAGAAAGGAAGAACAGGACAATAACAGAAATGATGAATTCTATGCTGCTCACTGCAGGTCTTCCAAAATGCTACTGGGAAGAAGCTGTATTAACGGCCACTTTCATTCTGAATAGAGTGCCATATGCAACTTCGGACGTAACTCCTCATGAACTCTGGTTCAAAGTCAGACCAAACTTGAATGTAATTCGAGTGTGGGGGTGTCTGGCGTATGTGAAGCTTCCAGATCTGAAGATTCAGAAGCTGGGGACAAGGACTACGAAGGCGATCTTCTTGGGGTATGTCGAGAAGAGTGATGCTCGGAGATTTCTTGATATTGAGTCAAATCATATCATCGAATCTCGCGATGCTGAATACTTTGGAGACAAGTTTGCAAAAGACAAAAATATTATTCTTTCAGACATTCCGGAAAATGATGTAGGTACAAATGAGACTGAAATCTCATATGAGCCAGTAGTCCAAGAAGAAGCTGTTGTTAATGAAACAACTCTTGTACCAGAACTCGTAGAGCCATCAGCTAAGCGAGCGAGGAGACCGAAAGACTTCGGAGATGAATTTGTCACCTATCATATGGAAGCAGATCCGCTTACCTATGATGAGGTGATGAAGACCAGAGATGCTATCTTCTGGAAGGAGGCAGTGAATGACGAGTTTGACTCTATCACCTCCAATAACACATGGGTGTTGGTAGATCTACCTGAAGGACAAAAGTCCATCGGATGTAAATGGATCATCAAAAAGAAGATGAAGGCAGATGGAACTATTGACAAGTTCAAGGCCAGGCTGGTCGCCAAGGGATTTTCTCAGAAACAGGGGATAGACTACTTTGACACGTACGCTCCAGTAGCTCGGATGACCACCATCAGAATGTTAATCGCTCTAGCAGCTATTCATAAGTTGGTAATACATCAGATGGATGTAAAGACAGCATTCCTGAATGAAGAACTGACCGAAGAGATTTACATGCAACAGCCAGATGGATTTGTCATCAAGGGTCTTGAAGACAAAGTCTGCAAGTTGGTAAAATCATTGTATGGTTTGAAGCAATCTCCCAAGATGTGGTATGAGAAGTTTGACAAAGTTATTAGGTCAAACGGCTACAGAGTCAGCGAGACGGACAAATATGTTTACACAAAGTTCGCTGATGGAAGAGGAGTCATCGTTTGTCTATACGTGGACGACATGCTAATCCTAGGTACGGATATAGGCTGTGTCACAGAGACAAAGAAGTTCCTCTCAACCAAGTTCAGTATGAAGGACTTGGGGGATGCAGATGTCATCTTAGGCATAAAGATCATCCGGACAGACACTGGAGTAGCGCTATCACAATCTTACTACATTGAGAAGATGCTTACACGCTATGGGTATAAGGATCTTCCAGGGATCGATACGCCATATAGGTGTGATCAGAAGCTGAAGCCAAACTCGAGGGAAAGCGTCAGGCAGCTGGAGTATTCTAACATTATCGGAAGTTTGATGTACGCAACCACTGCCACAAGGTCTGACATAGCTTTCACCGTGGGAATGCTGAGTCGGTTCACAAGCAACCCAGGGGTTGAGCACTGGAAAGCTGTGAAACGGGTGATGAGATATCTCAAGAAGACTCAGACATATACACTGTACTACAACGGGTATCCGACAGTAGTGGAAGGCTTCAGTGATGCTAGCTGGTGTTCAGAGGTGGAAAGCGAGAGATCCACAGGTGGATATGTCTTTTACTTGGGTGGAGCTGCTATATCGTGGAAGTCGAAGAAGCAGACTATACTCTCTCGTTCCTCCATGGAATCTGAATTCTATGCACTTGAAACTGCAATAGATGAAGCAGAATGGCTTCGGGAGCTCATGTATAATCTTTCAGTGATTGGGGCTTAGATACCGGCGATACCGATATAATGTGACAACCAGACGACTGCGGCGGTGGCATCAAATGACCTCTTCAACAGGAAGAAGATGACTGTGCGGTTGAAGCACAGGGCAGTACACGATCTTATCAAAAGAGGTATAATTGCAGTGATTGATGTTCGGAGTCAGGAGAACCTGGAAGATTTGTTCACAAAGGGCCTCAAGCGCCAGTTGGTCGATGACACAGCTTGTAAAATGGGCTTGAAGGCATTCCGATAGTGTGTCTTTGTAATCCTACCATAAAGTTTTATGCTATTAGTTCAAAGAGAAATCTACTAGGCATCTAACTTTTGGTTCAAAGGAGGATCACTGACTGGAAAACTATCAGGTAACAGTGGGTACTTATTTTCTGGAACATGGAAGGGATACGGACCAATAACCACTGTTGTCTACTATGTATTTTCTACGGAAAAAATAGATCCTGTGGAAGGTTGGCTTAAACGCCTTAATGAGTTCTCAGGCAGAGTGAATGCCTGGTGTGCTTTACAGGAAGCACGGCAGAGTAGCACTACAAGGAGAGAAACTCCATGCTACAGTGGGGTGACTCCACCATGAGGTTCCCAGGTCTGGGGTAATACCTCGGCTTTGCAAGCCAAGTCATAGCGGCGTAGCACCGCAAATAGGCAGGTAGCCTAATATTGTATGACGTAATTAAAGAGTTGTAGACAGCACTACAAAGGGGAGGATGGCCCCATGTTACAGTAGCACGACACCACGATGAGGTACCCAGGTAGGGGTAAAGCCTCGGCATTGCAAGCCATATCGTTGCGGCGTAACACCGCAAGGAAGCCTTAGGATTCATGCTGAGTAGATTGGCACTACAAAGAGGCTGAGACCTCATGCTACAGTAGTATGACACTACGATGAGGTTTTCAGGTAGGGGTAATGCCTCGGCTTCAGGCCATGTCATAGCGGCGTAGCACCGCAAGGAAGCGCAAGGCTTCATGCCATGTCTCTTTAATAAAGAACTCACCTATAGTGTATGGAAAGAGATATCAGGCCGTCTCTTGAGGGTAAACTTGTAGATGCCCAAAATTATACACTAAAATCAGGCTGGCACAGGGCCTTTAATGTGCAGCCAGAAGCACACGTAACTACACTTTGTGAGTGGGAAGAATTACAATTGTGGTGCAGAATTCAAGGCGTAGTCCATTCTTGTATCACATTGTTATTTAATCCATACGGGAAGATTCAAGTCGTCAGCGACATCTATCCTAATGCAAATGGACAGTTACTGTGGGGAACGCTCAACCCTGGACACATATATATGTTGTGATACATGGGAGATTGTTGGTGCTTTCTTTACATGGAGAGAGCTTGCTCTCAACATGTCTTGTAAAATTTTAGTCCCACATCGAAAATGCACCATGAGTTATCTCAACATATATACTTGGTTGTGTTGTTGAGAGATACACATGGGGTGGTGACCCTAAGGAGGAAACCATGTGGGTGATTTTACTAGGAGGTAAGAATAAGGCTCCAAGGATTAAGCATTAATGCTTTTGTCATTCTCTTGGATTAATTCCATTTGGAGGTAAGCCCCAAAGGGGCTTAGCGACTCGGACTCAGACTCGGGCTCATGGGCTCATGAGGGATAATGTGGCATTTTGTTGGCACACTTTGCACTTAGAACGTCAGCAGTCATGCGGCTCATATGCGGCCATGCGGTCTTATGCGGCATGCGGCTCATATGCGGCCTCATGCGGCTCATGCGGCCATGCGGCTCATGCGGTCCATGCGGCCAATGCGGCTCATGCGGTCCATGCGGCTCATGCGGTTCATGTGGTCCATGCGGCCCATGCGGCTCATGCGGTCCATGCGGCTCATGCGGCCATGAGGCTCATGCGGCCAGGCTGCTGCTGCTGCTGCCGTATGGAGGGCTCCGCTGACTGTGCAGACTATAAGTCAGTTATGGAAAGACTGATTCAATGCGATTAATTCAGATCCAATTTTTGTGGGATTTGAATTAATTTCGTTGCTATCTTTGTGGGATTTGAATTAATCTCGTTGCTATCTTTTTAGGATTTGATTCAATCTTTCCATAACTGAAGAGGCGGCTAGGGTTTCCACCCTCTCTCTATATATACTCTCTTCTGGCCTCCTTTATAGAGACTACGAAAAATATAAGTCAGAAAAGGAGAAAGAGAGAGAGAGCTGCTGCCGTCATTGCAAGTCCATCCGAGGAGTCAGAACAGAGATGACTTCGAGCGTTCCACAAGTTCTTCAAACTTGCTGGTTCCTGGAAGCAATTCATGTGGGACGAATCTTGCTTTGAGCAACGGTGTTTGACACCGCAGCATTTTTTTTCTTCTCATCTTTCTCTAGATTATTGTAACTCGTTCTGTCCCAATTGCAACACATTTGCAAGGAAGAACGAGAGATCTTCTCTTCTTTATTTCCCTCCTCCATATTGTAATCGGGTTATTTGATTTTTTGTATCATCGTAGATCTTTGTTGCATCTGTTTTACCATCTTTGATCAAGCCCCGGGTATAACAAATATAAATACGGTCAAAAATTCGTCTAACGAAAAACATTCGGATTAGATTTAATTCGTGTTTAGTATGTTTCATATGAACCAATTCGGCAATAAAAATTCGGCATATATATAGGGCCCATCCACCTCCACTCCTTCATAAACAAGGGTTCAGTGTGAGAATAAGAAGAGGTTGGATGATGGAAAACAGAAATATTTTTCTTTGATTGTTGCAAGCAACATGTGTAAAGACTCTTGAGTTTCTTTTTTTTTGTTACTGTGAGACTTTTTCTTATTTTCTTTTGATAATTTTTTAGAATTGTGCTGGTCCTAATATCTAATAGCAGCAAGAGTCAAGAAAGTCAAGACTGTTGGGTTTCTTGGTCATATTTTTTTGGCCATTTTTTTTAAAAATTCGTATTGTACGCGCTTAAAACGCCACATGCTTAAAATTCACGTACAAATCCAAAATTTTCAAAAGTACGTAAGTATTATACGTTTATGTAAGATACGGAAAAAATCGCTTATATCGGGTGATTGCTAACAAGGATCAGGACACATACAGGTTGTTTCCTTTTACATATAAAAAATATGCTTTAGTATCTATATTAGCGATATTTCTATCATGGCTTCTCCACAACTATTGTTTAGAATCAAAATGCTACAGAAACATTGTTTAGTTCATCAAGACTTGCATGCAGCCAGTCCTGACTTTGCCACAGACGGGCAGGGCAATATTTTCTTACAAAACATACATAAATTTAGAAAAGACATAATTCCTCACTTTGGCTCTGATACCACATGCAAACATTATTTGAGAACATGTTTTTACAAAACATAAATCTTAATGCGAAAACGTAAAAGCGTAGCGTACCTTTTTCCATTCCATACTTCATATGAAAATGAACTCTATGTGAGATATTTGATCTCTGAAAATTGTTTCTTTTTCACCAACTCCTTAATTTGGGAAGAAGACAATTATAGATTTGATAATACTATTGGAACAACAATACTCAATTTATACACATCTAATGATGTGTCTTTTCATTTCAATAATTTATTGTGTTCATTCAAAAGAATTTCAACCCAAAAGATTCCAGACAACAAATGGGTGTCTCTTTGTTGAGGTGTGAAAGAGGACTATTTTCTATATTCCAATAAATATATTTTCTTCCATAAAAAAATATAATTAATTAACCATTGTATCAATTTGTATTAACATGTGAGACATAAATTCTTACACCTCGTAGTCAGATTTCTTGATTTGTTCTTTTTTCAGTTACAATGGTAAAATGCAACATTATTCTTTCTTGTTGATTGTTGTAAGCAGTGGATAGCAACATATCCAAACTGCAAAATATTTGTTTATACTAACTATAATGTACAATTTTCTTAATTTTTAATTAAGCTACTAAAAAAATGGTTTAGGAACTGAAAAGTTTAGAATATAGATCTATCCATGTCCATAGCAGAATTATTATCATAAAAATCTGAACTTGAGCACTCTTCTCTATAAATATGGGTAGGATTGTATAAACTAAGCTGGATAGGCAGCAATGGCTAAGTTTCTGTGTGAGCATAGAGTCTTCAAATTATGGGCCAAAAATTTAGGTTTTAGTGTATGACTAAAGAATAATATATGGTGTTATGAAGGGTGTGTTTGGTAGAAGAAAAAAGTGGGAGGAAAGAAAATAGAGGAGGAAAAAGTGAAGGAAAAGATTCATTTTCTTTTTTTTGGTATGGAAGAAAAATATGAAGGAAGGAAAAGTAGAGGGATTATTTTTTCCTCATAACCTAAGAAATCAAATCCCCCCAAAAGTGGAAGGAAAAGTGGAAGGAAAAGTGGAGGATTGTATTAATTAACAATTATACCCCCATATGAATGTATTATTTAAAAATTATTTATGAAGTCAAATGGTAAATAAGTATTTTTAGTTGAGGGTAGAATTGATAAACCCTATATTTTTTACTTTCTTTCCTTCCACTTTTTCTTTCATATCAAACAAAAGAAAATACATCTCTTATCTTTTCCATCCTTCCTACCAAACATAAAAGAAGAAAATGATCTTTTCTTTCCATATGGAAGGAAAATGGATCCTTATATTATTTTTTTCTTCCACTTTTTCATCCTTCCTACCAAACATAGCCGAAGTCTCCATCTAACGACATTTGTATCATGGTTTCTTCTTGGAAAGGACACATCATGCTTCCATTGGAAGCTGTAAAGATACTCTTAATCATTATGAAGAATATAAGTACATCATGTAGATGGCATGATTTCATTCCTCTATGCTACGACTCTTAGGGGCTGTTTGGATGCCATGGACTGGCCTGCAACTGAAGTTTTTTGCTGCAACTGAAGGCCGTAAGTGCCAGTTTCACCGTTTGGTTCGTAGTAAAAGTGGAGATGAAGGTGAGAAATCTCTAACACATTCCAGTTGTTGTTCCCCCATTTTCTCCACTTTTCACCTACACCAAAAATCAGCCGCAAGTAAGCTGCAAGTGGGATGCGGTGATCGTTAGAGGTGGAGGCTGAGATGAAGGATGGGTTACCCAGCGTAGATCCGGCTCGACGACGTCTGACATCACCGCCACCGTGTGTGACCACCATCCTTGCAGTCACGTGTGACCATGTCGGTGTCGACGTCGACGTCGACGGTGGGCCCTGGTGTAGGCGGGTGTCGGCGTCAGCGTCGAAGGTGGGCCCTGGCGTCGGCGGGAGCTCTTCGAGGCGGTGGAAGAGCCTGGCGTCGGCGGGAGCTCTTCCTGGCTCCGACGTCGGCGAGTAGATGAAATAGCAGTAGAGAAGTGGAGAGATTGAGAGAGAATGGGTTAGCAAAAAATTTTGGAGAATGGGTTGCTCTAGCGTTGACGGAGCTACTGCTGCTCTTCAGGATGATTTGTGGAGAAGGAAAGTAGTGTTAGTAGATATTTGTGGAGAAGAAAATTTTTGGAGAAGAAAATAGTGTTAGTAGATATTTGTGGAGATGGAAAGTAAGTAGATGATAATGAAGATTAATAAAATTTATAAGGTTTCTTATAAATTTGTCTTCAGGATGATTTTTCTTCATTGATGATTTTTTGGAAAGTTTTATTCATTAATTATATGTCAATTAAAATAATAAATAAAAAATTTGGTGGTAAGTTTTTTGGAAAGTTTATATTGAATAATTATATGTTAATTAAAATAATCAATAAAATGTTTGGAGGGGAGGGGGGAAACCATACCTAGATTTACGACATCTCAAAAAAAAACTTCCACTTTCTACTTACATAACTATCCAAACACCAAACCAATTTTTTTCCCACTTGCAGCAGACAAAAAGTATTCTATCCAAACACATTTTGGAAAGTGCCACTTGCTGCAAGTCCACGAAAACTCAACTTGCTGCAAGTGCCACTTTCACACTTTCAAAAAGTTACATCTATCCAAACAGCCCCTTAAATTAATTCGGTAATGGTGCTCTTAACTAGAAAGTAAGTACAATAGATGAAATTAATTGGCTACTTAGAGCATCTCCAACCCTATTGTGACTTTGGAAAAAAGTTGTTACCACATAGGAAAGACAAAATGTTATTCAAAAATTTTTCTCCAATGCAATTGTCAAGTCAATTGTGAAGCTTATGTGGCAAAAATTAAAGAAGACATTGTGAAGATAATTGTCTTGTTCTAGACAATGCACTTGACAATGTCTTCTCTTCCATGTCATCAATTATGAATAAAAAATAATAGAAAAAAGAAAGAAGATGAGTAGTTGTCTTAAAAGTTGTCTTGAAAGTTGGAAAAAATAATTTTTATTGTCTCCTCAATACTTTTGCATTGGAGAGAGTTTTTCTATCTCATTGTCTTTTGAGATATAATTTTGCCACATAAATAAGACATTGTCTTGTGGCTCATGCCACATAGGAGCCACCTAAGACTCACAACACTTAACAAGACAATAGGATTGGAGATGCTCTTAGTATGTGATGGCCATTTGTAAAGAAAAAGCCTACTCAGATTAAAAAAAAAACGAAAACCAAACCAAAGAACCACGTGACAGTTTCGAATTGACTCAAAGAACAAATATCATCCCCCACTTAGAGCATCTCCAACCCTATTGTGACTTTGGAAAAAAGTTAATGCCACATAGGAATGAAAAAATTTATTCAAAAGTTCTTCTCCAATGCAATTGTCAAGTCAATTGTGAAGCTTGTGTGGCAAAAATTAAAGAAGACATTGTGAAGTTGATTATCTTGTTCTAGACAATGCACTTGACAATGTCTTCTCTTCCATGTCATCAATTATGAATAAAAAATATTAGAAAGAAGAAAGAAGATGAGTAGTTGTCTTAAAAGTTGCCTTGGAAGTTGAAAAAATAATTTTTATTGTCTCCTCAATACTTTTGCATTGGAAAGAGTTTTTCTATCTCATTGTCTTTTGAGATATAATTTTGCCACATTAACAAGACATTGTCTTGTGGCTCATGCCACATAGGAGCCACCTAAGACTCACAACACATAACAAGACAATAGGGTTGGAGATGCTCTTACGTAGGCCGGAAAACAAATTGACCAATCCATGGCCGTTATGTGGCTGCGGTTTTCAACCGCGGTCCGCGTAGACACTAAACCAACCAAATTTGTCCTTTTGGTCCGGTTCAATTAAATCAGTTTCTTATGATTCAATTTCATGTGCATATCCTTATGAACAAAAGCCAACGAATACTGTACTAAACTTCTCGGTCAAATTTAATTTTAAAATACTTATGTTTTTCCTACTCGACAGATCAACTGGGCCGTTTCAACGAAATCATGGAATCGGTCATCTTTTTTCCCAAGGAAGATAGATGATTGTAAGTGTCGGATGAACTTGTTGATACTTTATATTTACAATTTATTGAATGACATTTATGGTTACTGGCGAAAAACATAAGATATTGATTGAATAGTGAAAGATTAGTGGATCTAGCCACAACTTTTATTTATAAAATTGATGAGAATTGAAGACATGCAACACAGTATACAAAAAGTACTGTACATAATGTCGAACTCGAAAATTTAAATAAAAAATTTATGACATTCATTTCAATCCATTTTTTTATAGTTCCAAAACTGAAAAAACATGAACAAATAATAAAATGATGAACAGAATCAAACTAAACTAAATCAAACCCAAAATATTAGATTATTCTAAATGAAATGAGATACACCCCCTACTTATGACCTGTCCATAGGAGAACCTAGGCATATATTTTTCATTTTCTATCTTCAAAGTTTTTGTAATATTTTCTTGTTTTATTGCCCGAGTTTGTTTTTATTGTGCATAAACGCTCGAACTTTCATGCTAAATCACAGCTTTTCTTTGGGCCCATTATTTTCCACTCCCACCAATCCGCCATTTATTAATGGAAAGAATAATACACTTACATTCCGGCTCGAATTCAAAGAAATGAGACTGATGTCTCCTACGTACCTCAACCATTTGGACTAGAGGTAATTGGTAAGCTTTTGTAGTGTCAACCAAAGGCAATTTACATGTATGCACATAAAAAGAAAAGCTCCAAAACTAGACCACCTAGACATCGACCAAGGACCCTAAAATTTACAAAACACTTCTAAAATTTTCAAAAGTCCTAAATTTTACAAAAGTCTTCTAAAATTTACAAAAGTCTCCTAAAATTTATAAAGATTTCAAAGAGTTTATACAAGAACTCGTATTTTTAGGATCATTGAAGACCCTATTTTTATTAGAACGGACCTGATTAGAAGAGACAATAACTAACAACAACAAAAATTACAATTAAAGCAAGAATAAAGGTTTACCTACTCCATGATGAGAGGGGCAATGTGTGTTTTATGGAAGGAAAGGCGCACTGTTAGTCCCGAGGCTCAATCTAAGATAGAATAACTGTCAGAAACTGAGATTTAATGCAAATAAGTTTGCTTCTCTGTTTCTGAGTTTTAGGAATTCGGAGATTTGATAAGCAAGTTTGCTTTCCAAAGAACTTGAAGCCACTATTTCTTGATTACAAATCTGTTACAAACTGATATAAATCACTCCACATTCTTCCTTGCAATCGCAGTTGCAAACATACAAAACATATTACAATTGTAGAGAAAGAAAAGGAAGAAGAAAACTTTTTGCTGGGGTAATGAAGATCATTGTTGCTCAATGCAAGATTCTTCCCACACGAACTGCTCCCAGGAACCAGCAAGTTCTTGTACAACTTCTGGAACACTCGTTGTTACTTCTCGCACGAACTCCTTTAGACTCCAATGGCAGCCGCATCACTTCTCTCTTCGGCTCTCTTATTTTCGAAGTAAGTTCTCAAAGAGACATGAAAAGAGTATTTATAGAGTTGGGTAGAATCCAAACCCTAATCCTGGCCACCAATGGATTACGAAAAGATAGGACTATTTTTAATTCAAATCCCACAAAAATTGGATCTGAATATTTAATCATATTTTTCCATAACCGTTCAAATCTCGTAATCAGCGACAACATGCGCCAACCACGCTTTCTGCTTCTTATGCACCCAGCAGCACAGTAGCAACTGCTCCAGGGTACATAAGCCAGCAACATAACAGCCTATGTGAGCATACACATAAATGCGCATACGCGCGTAGCCTGCACTTGCTTCGGCTCATGCGCCCACGCTAGCACTCGTGCATACGTCCGTTCATGCACCGAACACATACGCCTAGCGCGTGCGACTCACGTATAAGACGAGCGCACGAGCGCAACAACAACGCACAAAGGGCCAAGCTCCGATACTGACCTCGTACATAGGATGAGCGCACGAGCGCAACAACAGCGCACAAAGTGCCATGCGCCGATGTTGATGTGCTAAGTGCAAAGTGTGCCAACTAAGTGCCATTTTGTGCCCTTGAGTCCGAGTCCAAGTCCGAGTCCGAGCCCGAGTCCAAGTTCGAGTCTGAGTCGCTAAGCCCCTTTGGGACTTAGCTCCTAATGGACAAGAGAAATATCAAAAAGCATAAATGCTTCATTGAGGAGTTAATCCTTTTTTTCTGCTAGAAAAATACCCTCACATGGCACCCATGTGCCCCACCACACCTCATGTGCACATCTCAACACAAGCAAAGCTTTATATAGATACTCACCATTTGGTTTGAGTAATATGGGACTATTTTTCAAGTCTCCAAAGCTAAAACACCAAAAATTTCCCACATATCTCTATATATATGGGTTGAGCAGTTCCCCACAGTGACTGTCCATCATGTATTAGGGTAGCTGTCGCTATGACTTGAATCTTCTCGCATGGGTTAAATAACAGCATTGATACAAGAATGGACCCAGGTCTTGAATTTTATACCATAATTGCAATTCTTCCTACTCACATAATGACATCAACTATGCTTCTGGCTGCACATTAAAGGCCATATGTCAGTCTCGTTTTGGTGTATGTATCATGGGTGTCTACAAGGATTCCCTCAAGAGATGGCCTACATCTCTATCGATACACTCTATGTGAGTTTTTTTAAAAGAGTCTTTGTATAAAACCTTTCTCTTTCTTGCAGTGCTACGCCGCTATGACATGGCCTAAAGCCAAGGCAATGCCTCATGTGGTGTCATTCCACTGTAGCATGAGGCCCGACCTCTTTTTAGTATTAAACTACCCAGCATGAAGCCTTTCGCTTCCTTGTGGTATTACGCCGTCGTGACATAGCTCACGGAGCAGATGCTTTACCCTTTCTAGATACCTCATGTGGGGTCACACTACTAGTAACATGAGGCCGAGCCTCTTTGTAGTGCTACCTACCACTCTTCATTCTACAACATTATGCTCACTTGCCTATGTGCAGTGCTACACCGCTGTGAGTAGGCCCGAAGCCGAGGCTTTACCCTCACTGGGTACCTTATGTGGTGTCACCCCACTATAGCATGGAGTACTACACTCCTTTGTAGTGTTGTGCTACCCGTGCTTCCTGTAAAGCACGTCGGACATCCCTAATGCTCGAGAACTCATTAAGACTTCCAAGCCATCCTCTCACAGGACTTTGTTGTATACAAAGAACAAACAGTAGACAACAGTGGTTCTAGGTCCGTAATTCCGTAATTCCTAAAGGATTACCTACTGTTCCTAATATTTTTCCAGTCAATGATCCTTCTTTGAACTAAAAACTAGATGCCTAGTAGATTTTTCTTTGAACTAATAGCATAAAACTTTATAGCAGAATTAAAAAGACACGATATCATAGTTCTTCAAGCCCATTTTACATGTTGTGTCTTCAACCAGTTAACGCTTGAGACCTTTGGTGAACGGATCTGCCAGATTCTCTTGGCTTCAAACATCAACTACGACAATAATCCATCTTTTGATATGATCATTTACCGCCATGTGCCTTAGACGCACAATCCTCCTTTTGCCATTGAAGAGGTCATTCGATGCCACCGTTGCAATCGTCTGGTTGTCGCAGTATGTCGGTACCATCGGTATTTGCACACCAACTATTGGAAGATCATACATGAGCTCCCGAAACTATTATGCTTCATCCGCTGCAGTCGCGAGTGTATAGAGTTCAGATTCTATAGAAGAGTGTGACAACATAGTCTGCTTCTTCGACTTTCATGATATAACAGCTCTACCCATGGAGAAGACATATCCTCCTGTGGACCTTTCACTCTCTACTTCTAAGCACCAACTTGCATCACTGAAGCCTTCCACTACTTTTGGGTCTTCACAGTAGTGTAGTGCATACTTTTGAGTCCACTTGAGGTATCTCATTACCCTCTTTACAGCTTTCCAGTGCTCCACTCCTGGATTGCTCGTGAACTGACTCGGCATCCACACAAAAAAGCTATGTCAGGCCTTGTGGTAGTTATTGTATACATCAAACTCCCGATGACACTTGAATACTCTAGCTGTTTGATGCTTTCCCTTGGATTTGGCTTCAGCTTATTGTCACACCTATAAGGCGTATCGATCATTGGAAGATCCTATGCCCATAGCGTGTAAGCATCTTTTCAATGTAATAAGACTGTGACAATGTCACTTCAATTTCCGTTTGGACGATCTTTATCACTAGGATAACATCAGCTTCCCCTAAGTCCTTCATGTTGAACTTGGATGAGAGAAACTTTTTTTGTCTTCGTGACATATTCTAAAGCTGTACCCAAGATCAGCATGTCATCCACGTACAGACAAATGACAACTCCTCTTTCGTTAGTGAACTTTGTGTACACACTTGTCCGTCTCGCTGACCATGTAGCCGTTTGATCGTATGGCTTTATGAAACTTCTTATGCCATATCTTGGGAGCTTGCTTCAAACCATATAATTATTTGGCCAACTTGTAGACTTTATCTACATGGCCCTTGATGACAAATTCTTCTGGTTGTTGCATGTAAATCTCTTCGGTCAACTCATCATTCGGAAATGCGATTTTAACATCCAACTGATGAATAACCAGCTTGTGAATTGCACTCAGAGCAATCAATATCCTGATGGTCATCATCCGCATTACTGGAGCATATGTGTCAAAATAATCGATCTCCTACTTCTAAGAAAACCCTTGGGCAACTAACCATGCCTTGAACTTATCAACAGTTCCATCAGCCTTCATCTTCTTTTTGAAGATCCATTTACATCCGATTGATTTTGCTCCTTCGGATAAATCGACCAATACCCATGTGTTATTGGAGGTTATCGAGTCATACTCATCATTAATAGCCTCCTTCCAGAATATAGCGTCTCTGGTTTTCATCTCCTCATCATAGGTAAACAGATCTGCTTCCATATGATAAGTGACAAAATCCTCTCTGAAGTCCTTTTGTCTCCTCACTCGCTTGGACACAGGTTCTCTGGGTTCTGCTTCAACAGTTGTTTATGCAACAACTTCTTCTTGGACTACATCTTCGTTAGGAGCTTCAGCCTCCTGTGCACCTATACTATTCTCCGGAATATTCGCAAGAACAATGTTTTGTGCCTTACAAATTTATCTTCAAAGAATTCTGCATCGCGAGATTTAATGATATGATTTGATTTAATATCAAGGAACCTCCGACTATCACTCTTATCGGCATATCCCATGAATATATTCTTCGTAGTCTTTGTTCCCAGCTTCTAAATCTTCAAATCTGGAAGCTTCTATATGCCAGACACCCCCACACTCGAATATCAATCAAGTTGGATCTGACTTTGAACCAAAGTTCATGAGGAGTGACATCGGAAGTTGCAAGGCACTCTATTCAGAATGAAAGTAGCCGTACTACAAAAATTTTAATTTTTAGCAACGAAAATTTTCGTTGTTAAAAGTAAAAAAATCGTTGCCAAAACTTTTAGGAACGAAAAGTTGTCGTTGCTGGACCCGTTGTTTTAGGTGCGTTACCTAAAGTATCGGCAACGAAAATCTAAAGTCATTGCTGAATCCTTTATTTTTAGCAACGTAACCTAATTTGTTGTTGCTACTTTCACGACGGACAAAGGTGTCATTGCTAAAAGTGGAAATCTTTTGCAACGCATGTTTGTCGTTGTTATATGCTACATTTAGCAACGATATTAATGTGTTGCCAAATATAATTCTTTTGCAACGCATAAAACTCATTGTTATATGCTGGATTTAGCAACGACATTAATGTGTTGCCAAAAAATTTAAAATTCCAAATATATAATTCATTTGCAACACACCAAAGCATTGCTATAAGTTAAATTTAGCAACAATATTAATGCGTTGCCAAAAATCCTAGAATTCATCACAGTATTCGGTAACAACTCATCGTCGTTTATAAAAAAAATTTCCCAGCTCATTTGTGCACACAATAGTTTTGAATCATATATTCACACAATAATTTGGAATTCCATTTGAAATTAAAAAAAACATAATAAAATTTGATTATTTTACAATCACATTCACCTCCAAGATTAAATTTAGAAGTTATAAGAAAACATTATAACATAACTAAAAGATTCTTAGAATACATAAATGAAACATCTCGATAAGCACCTCCAAAAAAATTATTCTAATAGGATGATGTTGCCTCTATAAACACTTTGCTCCATAAACATCTGAAACATCTTTACTTTGCTCCAAATCTCTCCCTCATCTCTGTTATCTCAACCCTTAGCCTAGCCTCTGTCTCGAATGTTCTGGATGTTGGATAAAGCGAGAGAAAGTTGTTGACGGAGCAGACGTGCCAAGACCTTAGAGAGAGCCTGATTGGTGCTTTAAGACATTCTCGACAACTTTGTCCTATGTCAATGTCAATCCTTGTGTTCCTGCCTCCTCTAGAATTGCCACCATCTTTTTCTGAAATTACAATATGTGCAAAGAGAACATAAAGCATTCCAATTAAAAAAATATGGTCACAACTTGTATTTAGCTTCCAAATGTAATTTATTTATACTACTCATAACCGAACTTGTAATAAGCCATAATACCTTGGGTTCAAGACATGACGAATATCATTAAGTGATGGATCACTTATTTTATATCCATCAGGAAGGCAATGTACTTTCTATGTTTGAAGATTGATATATACATGATGCCCCCGGCTTCAAGACTGTAAGTATATGCATGAGAATTCCGAACCTCTTCCTTGTTAGTACTTCCCACAAACCAAGCATGCGTATATGTTCAGATTCGATAGAGAAATAGAGCAGATCTTCTCAAAATCAAAGTCCAACACCTACATGAGCCAGAAAAGAAAATAGTAAATAATCACAAATTTTTATCTCATAAATCAAGATGTTGCATGACAAATAAAGAGTTGTTATTTGATGAAATCAAGAGCATCCATCGTACACATTGAATAGTTTAGTGTACAAAATAGGCAAGCATGAGTTGAACTAGTGTAGCATCCAATTTAAAGATTAGCCATACAAAAGGAAAAGATACATCAAAATTCAACTAAATGTCCCAAGTTTGATATTTATAGGGTCAAATGTGTGACTCGTATTTATTCTCAAAACATTAATTAAACACAATAGAAACATTAACAAAAAATCTGCTGACAAGTAAATTCAGAGGACATGGCCTATAATACATCTGAATGGAAAACGAGGATTCAAATAGCCGAATCCAAACATTTGGGATAAAGGCTTTGTTGTTGTTGTTTCTCAAGGTAATTGGTTACTCCTACATCATGTACTTATGCAATTCTCAAGGTTCTAGGAGAAACTTCTAATTTGTATGCATATGTATGCACGGGCATCATTTCCAACTTTTCACAAATTCTGCAACCCCAATATCTATGTCATAGTTATATCTTGCCTCAAATGCTGCTTCCTTGTTAATGCTCGTGGTTCTTCAGTTACGGTATTTTAATACTATATTGGAACTTTCAATTGGACGTAAGTCCAAACAAAACAGTAATAACAAAGTTTTAGAAGAGACTTTCATATATTAGACTGAAAATAAGATGAGCAAAATGTGATTGTGTCATTGCTTTCAAGAAAACAGCGTTATCTAAAAAAAAGTGATGTTAATCATGATAAAAAAAAAGCCTTTCCGTATTACATGCTAAATTATAATGGGTGAGCAATATCATATGCCAATATATTCTATGGAGACAATCTGATATGAAGAAATGTGTCTCAGCATGGATTTATAAAATTATTCACATCTATCTTAATAAAGGGGCTATAGTAAAGAAAAGAATAGGCAAACAGGGAAAAGCTCCCCCGCATTAAGCATATAGGCGAGCGTTTGACATACATGTCTAATGGAAACTTCACAATAAGGGCATGGATCTTCGTGTTACAGGTTTAAACACTCAATCACTACCATCAAACGCCAAGTCTAGACATGTATGAAAACTTAACTAGAAATAAGGCACAAAAAGCGTGTAAATTTGAGCATGTAACAAATAGACTAGTAAAACATGTACACCCAACCACTTGAAAACTTACCATAGAGATCATTCAACGAATAGCTGGAAACACAACACCTAAATCCACCGAACCAATGAAAAAGAAAAATAATAAACGGTAAAAATAGAATTCATTGTACACAAGTAATGGCAATAGTAGCTCACATACAAGCAATTGGAATATAAAAAGTACCTACTATTGGAATTAGAATAGATTAAAGAAAGAAAAAGAAAGACCTCCAATAAAAGCACTCAATATAAGTCTGATGCCGAGTCTAAAGAAGTTCAACATGTATGCAACCTTACCCCCACATATCGAGAGGTTGTTTCTATGACTCGTACCACATCCGACAAGATGCAAGCGTCAAGCCTTGTCGTGCCAAGCAATCTCCATGAATGTTCTGGCAGTAATGTTGCCAAGAAAATGATGGAATTGGGAAAAAGAAAAGACAAACAATCCAACATTCTAGCATATCCTACATATTATACCATAAAATTTGAGGAAAATGTCAAGGAAATGCATGCTAAATTCATCAAAAAGGATGAACCCATCGTTCCTTTTTGTTTCTTTAATATTTAGTTCCAACAAAACAAGATTAACTCCAATTTAAGTCGCTATTCGACTGCGCTAGCCTATGCGTAAAGGCACATAGAGAACCAAAATATGGTGCTGCTGTGGGCAAATGTTACTTTAAAACAACAATTGCACGAACAGCACAGTCATGTAACATTGTAACTCCAGTTATGAAAAGAAGACATGGCTTCACCAACATAGAGATAGACGTGTCAAAATAAAGTATTCTGAAGGAAGAGAAGATCAAACTGCTGATGACATATAAGAGAGTTACATAGTTATGATAACATATGTAATAAGAAATTATTTGACAACATACACCTGTTAACACACGAGATTATGCACTCAAGCTACATAATTCGTGAGCTACTACAAAGGACCCAAGCAGGAGGAAAAAAAGTGAATGGAATAAAATATAGATCAAGTTCAACAAATTTTAGCTATCTAGAAGAAATTTGCAAACTGAGTTGCAGGTATATAACGTTCATTCACATGTGAAATGACTAATAACTGTTGTGCATCCATCTAAAAATACAAAAAAAACAATGTCCACTGTTCTGAGATAAACTCAAATGTTTTCTATTTTTAGATATACATGCTAATGCCATTATCAGAAATTGAGTCAATGCCTCAAATTAGTGAGGCAGCCTACTATAAAAATTGAAGTCTATGCAGAAATTGTATGCAAGTCTATTCCTCATACTGCGACAATCGTGCCACAAGCATTTTAAACTACTGAGACATTTTAACAAACACCATGAAGAATAATTAGTTAAACGTTTTGGGGTTGCCCGCGCCATAATATAATATAAAGCACAGTGGATTTTTGGTCCGATCCATGTACTTTGGTTCAACGATGATGAAAGAACTAAATTGTCCCTCTCTCTATACAAGAGGAGGAGGTCCCATGTTGGGTGCGGAGCAACCGGTTGTTCCAACGGCACCCCCGTCTCCAGCTCCTCTTGCACCGTCCCTCCCTCCGCCGCCTCCGCTCTATCCTCGTCCACGCCGTCGACGCCAGTCTCTTCCGCAACCCCTTCCTCGCAAGCAGCCTCCTCCACCGCGTCGCCAACGCCGACCCTTCCTTCGCCGCCTCCCTCTTCTGCGCCATGACCAACCCCAACCCCTTCTCCTTCAACACCGTCATCGCCATCTCCGCCGACCCACTCTCCATGTACTCCTAAATGCTCCGCCGCTGCGTCCCTCCGACTCCCACACCTTCTCTTCCTTGCTCAACACCACCGCCGCCGCCACCAGGTCGCTCCACGCACACGCCCTCCTCGGATTCCGGTCTGACCCCTTCGTGCAGACCGTCCTGCTCACCGCCTACTCCCGACGCGGCCGCCGACCACGCCCTGCGGGTGTTCGACGGAATGCCGCACAAGGGCGTCGTCTCCTGGACCGCCGTCGTTTCGGGCCTCGCCGCCCTCGGACGCCCCGCGACGGTCCTGCGCGTCTTCGCCTCCATGAGGCCCCACGCAGTCCCGAACGTCGCCACCGTGGTCTTTGCCGTGTCCGCCTCCGCCGGGCTGGGTCCCTGGCGTTGGCCTGGTGGTTGCACGCCTACGTCGAGAAGGCCGGGTTCGGAGGCCGCATCTTCGTCCGAAACTTCCTGGCGCTGGTCCGGTGCCTGCACGCCTACGTCGAGAAGGCCGGGTTCGTGTCCGTGCCATTATGGCACGGGTTATCCACTAGTCTATAATATAAAGCACAGTGGGTTTTTGGTCCGACCCATGTGCTTTGGTTCAACGATGATGAAAGGACTAAATTGCCCCTCTCTCTATAAGAGAGGAGGAGGTCCATGTTGGTGCGGAGCAACCGGTTGTTCCAACGCACCCCCGCCTCCAGCTCCTCTTGCACCGCCCCTCCCTCCGCCGCCTCTGCTCCATCCTCGCTCACACCGTTGTCGCCGGCCTCTTCCGCAACCCCTTCGTCGCAAGCAGCCTCCTCCACCGTGCCGCCGATGCCTACCCTTCCTTCACCGCCCATGTTGGGTGCGGAGCAACCGGTTGTTCCAACGGCACCCCCGCCTCCAGCTCCTCTTGCACCGCCCCTCCCTTCGCCGCCTCCGCTTCATCCTCGCCCACGCCGTCGTCGCCGGCCTCTTCCGCAACCCCTTCGTCGCAAACAGCCTCCACCATCGCGCCGCCGACGCCGACCCTTCCTTCGCCGCCTCCCTCTTCTCCGCCATGACCAACCCCAACCCCTTCTCCTTCAACACCGCCATCTCCGCCGACCCACTCTCCAACTACTCCCAAATGCTCCACCGCCGCGTCCCTCCCGACTCCCACACCTTCTCTTCCTTGCTCAACACCACCGCCGCCGCCGCCACCAGGTCACTCCACGCACACGCCTTCCTCCTCGGATTCCGGTCTAACCCCTTCGTGCAGACCGTCCTGCTACCGCCTACTCCCGACGCGGCTCCGCCGACCACGTCCTGTGGGTGTTCGACGGAATGCCGCACAGGGACGTCGTCCTGGACCGCCGTCCAGGGGCGGATCCAGAAATTATAACTAGGGTGGGCTACTATATGTTTGGATGGGCTAGAACTAAACTAACCCATGTAAAAAAAAATTAAAACAAAAATTTATATAAAAAAATGTTAATTATTTTATTTGGGATGGGCTCCAGCCCACCCCAACTGATGCTTGCATCCGCCCCTGCCGCCGTCGTCTCGGGCCTCGCCGCCCTCGGACGTCCCGCGACGGCCCTGCGTGTTTTCGCCTCCATGAGGCCCCACGCCGCCCGAACGCTGCCACCGTGGTCTTTGCCGTGTCCGCCTCCGCCGGGCTCGGGTCCCTGGCGCTGGCCTGGTGCCTGCGCCTACTTCGAGAAGGCCGGGTTCGGAGGCCGCGTCTCCGTCCGGAACTCCCTGGCGCTGGCCCGATGCCTGCACGCCTACGTCGAGAAGGCCGGGTTCGGAGGCCGCGTCTCCGTCCGGAACTCCCTGGCGCTGGCCCGATGCCTACACGCCTACGTCGAGAAGGCCGGGTTCATGTCCGTGCCATTATGGCACGGGTTATCTACTAGTCTATAATAAAGCACAGTGAGTTTTTGATCCGACCAATGTGCTTTGGTTCAACGATGATGAAAGGACTAAATTGCCCCTCTCTATAAGAGAGGAGGAGGTCCCATGTTGGGTGCGGAGCAACCGGTTGTTCCAACGGCACTCCCACATCCAGCTCCTCTTGCACCGCCCCTCCCTCCGCCGCCTCCGCTCCATCCTCGTCCACGCCGTCGTCGTCGGCCTCTTCCGCAATTCCTTCGTCGCAAGCAGCCTCTCTACCGCGCCGCCGACGCGACCCTTCCTTCGTCGCCTCCCTTTTCTCCGCCATGACCAACCCCAACCCCTTCTCCTTCAATACCGCCCTCGCCATCTCCGCCGACCCACTCTCCATCTACTCCCAAATGCTCCGCCGCCGCGTCCCTCCCGACTCCCACACCTTCTCTTCCTTGCTCAACACCACCACCGCCGCTACCGCCGCCACCAGGTCACTCCACGCACACGCCCTCCTCCTCGGATTCCGGTCCGACCCCTTTGTGCAGACTGTCCTGCTCACCGCCTACTCCCGACGCGACTCAGCCGACCACGCCCTGCGGGTGTTCGACGGAATGCCGCACAGGGACGTCGTCTCCTGGACCGTCGCCGTCTCGGACCTCGCCGCCCTCGGACGCCCCACGACAGACATGCGCGTCTTCGCCTCCATGAGGCCCTACGCCGTCTCGACCGTCGCCACCGTGGTCTTTGCCGTGTCCGCCTCCACCGGGCTCGGGTCCCTGGCGCTGACCCGGTGCCTGTACGCCTACGTCGAGAAGGCCAGATTCGGAGGCCGCGTCTCCGTCCGGAACTCCCTGGCGCTGGCCCGGTGCATGCACGCCTACGTCGAGAAGGCCAGGTTCGTGTCCGTGCCATTATGGCACGGGTTATCTACTAGTTAGATATAAGAAAAAACGTCCGAGATTACCATGGTGACGGCTTGATCGTGGTAGATCCTGAAAGAATACAACACTAATGAAGAAATAAAAAAAACTTAAGGGATGACCATCTGGTATTCCAATCCGAAGTGGCCATAATTGGGGAAAGATCGAACCTTGACGACTTCGATGGCGTGCGTATTCGACCTGAAACAACCTCCCCACTTGAGAGAAGGTGTTGACTCCTCGATCATACTCGAAAGCGATGCAAATGGAGATCCCAAGGACGTTGTTGAGGACCTAATGGCCAGTGACAAGCCAGGGGAGGACGAGGGAGAGGAGGGACTGGAGGCGATTTAAGGGGATCGGAGAGGGACAGGAGGGGTCAGGAAGGGAGAGACTGTGGCAGAGAAGAGGAGAGGTAAGGGAGAGGCAGAAGAAGGGGTAGAGGCAGAGGCGACTCAGTCGATCGGCTCGAGGGGCACAGTCGGGATCGGGGTCGAAGAGGATAGAGAGGTTCGGGCTCTGCCACACACACATTTAGGGTTGGGACGGTGAGGTCGGAGAGGACGGAGTCGAGATATGGACGGAGAGGGTCGGAGAGAATTTAAAGAGAGAAACAGATTGGAATAAAATTTAGGGTTGGGCTTTTCAATTGTTGTGTTTGTCTGGGAACTTTCTTTCCATTTCACTTTCTGATTATTTAGTCTTTCGTTTTCTTTTTGTGCCAAAACTAATACAAAATTTCATTTACCACCTAAAACTTTTACAGAGGATTTCAATTTGGGTGCGGCTATACGCACCCCATGATTTACTTAACACACTTTAAGTGCTAAGTACACTACATTTTAATTGATTAGAATTAGCATAAATGTTAAGTACATCCTACCAAATGACCAAAATATCGTTTTCTATTCTAACCTAAAACATATCTATCATTCTTAAGCACACCCCAAATCATTCTAACCTCTCTACTCTCCTCTCTCTCTCCTCTCTCCAACCGACCGGCACTCTCTCCTCTTTGATCCCCTCTCCTCCGTGCGACCAACGAGGGTCGTCCTCGTTCAACCCACGACAGTCAGCCACCACAATGGACAGACCATCCTAAGACCAAACCCAAGATCAATCCCAAGATCACTGCTAGGGTTTTTCGAATCACTTCAATTCGTGTGAAAACGAAAAGAATGGAAAAAAAAATGGGTTTTTACGGTTCTGTTCGAGCCTGGTTTGTCGAGCGCTCGGAGTGGAGTTCGACCCACGACAGTCGAACTTCTTTGCGAAGGTTCGACCAAAGATGGTCGAACGAAAAATTAAATAAAAAAAATACAATGTTCGACCACAATTAGTCGGACAAAGCTCTACTGTTCGACTATTACACGTCGAACTGCCCTATATATGTTCAACTTTCCTCGATCGAACATTTTGTTCAGTTCGACCAGCGAACAGAACATGTAATGTTCGGCAGTCACATGTTGAGCATGTGGTTATCTGTTCGACTTGTACAGGTCGAACAGATCACGAATTTCGAAAAAAAATTCTCTGAAAAAATCGATTCACAGAGTTACAAAATAAAAAAATTGGATAAATAGGAACGTAGATTGGGTCTTTGATGTTCCATTTGTCCCTCCATTATGCTTTCTTCACAACTTCAAACTAAGAGAATTTAGAGTTTTGGGGTTG